>KV745116.1:14199-42305 GCA_001692735.1 Lepidopterella palustris CBS 459.81 | reverse complement strand
GGAGTTAATATAAGGTGCGAGATACAGCGTAGAAGTTACCTAGATGTTCTCTTAGGGAAGAAAATCAAGTTGTATACAATAGATGCCCATTTCTCCTCAGATCCTCCGTCAGGAATTCTCCTGGGTGTTTTTCTATTGGCTCGCTTACTAGCCCATATCTCTAATTGGTCTAGGAGTTTGTGGCTGTTTGCAGGAGTAGCGCTAGCGCTCTAATTGGTTTAGGAGTTTACAGGAGTTCAATTCCTAACATGGAGGGTCTGATTTATGAGATAAGGGCAGTCAGCCTTCTCCAGCACAGCCGCAGCGCGCCAACTCAGCAAAAACGCAGCAATCAACAGTGTTGCACTCTAGCCGGTTGCTGGAGCCCAGCCCGAACCTTGTATGTTCTAAGCTGATATAGGTAAGGCGTGTGCCAAGAGCTGCTGAGCATCTGCAAACTTTAAACTATGTGTGCACACGAAAAACCGGAAACCGATTTCGCAGCTAACTGTACCTTTACTTTCGAGAACACCTTAGTTTGGTATCCGCTAGTCACTCCAACATCGCCGATCCTGCTCTGCACCGACGCACCGCCCCCGAAACCGCTTTTGGCCATCACTGGAGTCACTCCCGGAGGTCATTCTATCACGCACTCGATTAGGGTGATGTCGTCTCACATGCTCCACTGATATTCCGCCGGCCAAATATATAAGTTCAATTCTCAAAGTCCTCCGCAGCTCAAAAACAATGAGCACACACTCTCAGTGTTGAGAATAATCTTTAGAAGATTAACAGCACGACAATTGAAGCAGACTATCTTCTAGAAAATCCAATTGAACGGCTATGTCTCCGGAATCAACATCTGCATATCCAGATCCTATGATTCCCGCTGTGGGAGAAGGTGGATCATACACAGGGGTAGGCATACGAAACATGCTGGCGGAAACCGATGAAGTCAAAATATTCCCCATGATGGCATGACCCAAGAGCACTCTTCGGTACGCCCGATGCTTCTATTACCTGAGCAATCTCGCCTACTCTCAAATGTCTGTTCGATTGGACATCACTGGTCAACAGCCTGCAGAATATTGAGCATCATATTTCAATGACAACGACCAGCATCAATGCACAATGACGCCTATTATCAAGATCTAAACCGTCTCTCCTTCACCACCTCTCTGAAATGGCCCTGTTTCCTTTTACTACCTGGCACCAACATCTCCCTAGCTCACAGAAAGCCAACCCCATCGCCTCACAATCCCCCATGGCATTAACAGTTGTTCCACGTTGCATGAAGCCTATGTCTTATGGCCCCAACACGCAAGCACAAGAGATGTAGATAGAGCTGTGTGTGGAAGACCTCTTCTCCTGCTGCTGATCTTGCTGTTCTGCCCCAAAGAGCTTTTGCTGAAAGTCATGCAGCAAAGACTACATACAAAATCGCACACCAAAGCACTGGGAGATGTGGATGGGAGAGATGCAGCTGCTGTACGTTGGGCTGCGAACATGCGCCGATGAGGATGAAAACGTGTGGAGAGACGTCATGATGTACGAAAGAGGTTTGCTGCAGCTGCTTGCTCCATGGGCATAGAACCTTCCGTCAAATTCTCATTTTTCCTCCTCTAGAACCCCAACAGAATCCTAATGCAAGAACAAGATAGATCAGGATCAGAGTTTTTCTGTGAAACCTCCGATTTATTGTCCATTGGAGAAAGACGCGGAGAGAACGAAGGCGAGCAGAGCTTTATAGTAGACTCTCGGAGTAAAAGTGGTCAAATTCGGACCCGAGCTCGTACTGTTGACTCCGGCCGAGACTAGGTGCTTCTCCGACTCCCGAGAGTAATACAGTACCAAGACATAGTTTCCCGACACCCTCATCAACACAACACCAACGCGAAATCCTCACCAAATTCAACCTCTTACTCCACAACATAGCGCCCATTCTGCACCGAAATAAGTGGATATAGAAGCCTGGGGGAGAGCTTTCAGATGTGCAACGTTGCGATTATCCAAGTTGCCGAGGCCGGCATTCCAAAGCCCAGAATCGCGTCAAATTTTCGCGTCAATCACTTAACAGTATACGATACAATCAATCGCTGGAAAGAAAACCACACCTTTAAATCACTTCCACACCCTGGCCGGCCGGAGAACCTTACAAGGTAACAAAAGTGATATATTCTTCACATTGTTCGCAGGTGGCCTCGAATTAAGTATGCGGGGTTGAAATGTGAGGGGATCCAAGTCAATCACAAAACTCTATTGCCTACTTAAAAAACACCACATTACGAACTGGCCTTCAAAGAAGAGACCTAGGCTTACTCTAAAAGTTACGAAAATAAGGCTTAATTGGGCGCGAAACCACCGATTCTTTCCTTGGCAAAGTGTACGGTTTTAGATGAATGTTTGTACGAGAGAGGTAGTGGAAAGAAATCAATTTGGGTGTTCCGAACAAGCCTACAATAATAGAATCACGATAATCACGACAAAATTATTAAAGAAAAGGATCTTATACAGATGGTATACGCATTTTTCTAGTGCAACGGCTGTTCAGAGCGTATTGCTATGAAGAGGGATACACAAGCTAAGGAGGGCTACGGTGCTCGGGACTACATATAAGTCTTAGAAGAAGGTTTTGTTCTTATCTACTAGCCTGGTAATAATTACTAGATAGATGATGCACTAATTTATACATCAAATATCGTCAAACAACGAATGGAGGAACACGGTGTTGAGGATATTAAATTCCCTTCTTACCCGAGCTTAACCCGATTGAACGCCTCTGGTTATATTTAAACGAACGATTATTAGGCTTTATTCGGAAAGGGTTACTTAAGTAAGGCTTATTAGAAAGCCTGTTTAGCAATAGACCAAACCTTAATAATGCCGTTAATTAACTCAATGCAATACCGGGTAGAGGCAGTAATTAAGGCGCATAGTTGGCAAACGAAGTGTTAAGTATATTTGGTTATCTGGTTGCAAATTGATGCGGTTTGGTAAGGATTCTGGTGTCGGGATATTAACGTGTTAGAAGTGTATACATCGCCAATAAACCATGAGAATCGAATCCAGCTCTTCAAGACGCAGACAAGCCTTTCCAGCAGGAAAACACCAACAATAGCAGCATTTTTATTTTATTTTATTATATATACCTAGCAGTTTGGATTTCCCATACGCCGCTCAACTTGTAGACATGCACACTTCGGATACTGAATGTAACTCCAAACGCTGCATAGCTTTCCTCGAACGGGAGCGTTTTATAGATTGTGTTTCTCCCTCCCTGCGCCGAGCCTTACACTCCCTTTGGTATCAAAAATTCAACGCTGACAGGAAATAATAATGAGCAGCACCATCGTCTATTTTGTTCGAGGCTGCTCGTTTAGATGTCTTATTGACGCTCATCACCATCTCGGCACAACAGCGTCCACTCCTACCACCATCTCCAACTCTCTCCCGCCCCATGAAGGTTGTTGTGATGTGGTTTTAAGCAACACTCCATGTGGCACAGCTTCGGGTTTTCTCGAGCGCGAGGGCCTTGAAAGCCCCTTTTCACGCCGCATCGTTGCATGATTTTGGGGGTTTTGCGGGGTTTTGGTCCCAACGCCAAACTCCCGTCAAGAACGTGCCAGAGGAATTGAAGAAGAGAAAAGAATGGACCAAAGAACAGCTTTTGAAGGCGAAGGGAGGCGCTCCTCAGAGACGTGATCCTTCGGATCTTTGAGTTATCTGCGCTTGTCCAAAGGCCGATGAGACTTGGCGGTCTTAGTAGGTAAGGAGCAGAGGCAACACTCCTACAACAAAAATGTTCCAACTTGGGAAAATGTCCAAACTCAAAAATAGGGCGCCCAGAAAGCCCGTGGGCTCGCTTGTGCGTGGCCGCCTGCAAGCTACCAGTTAGCCAGCTACAACATTGGGACACGGACACGGACCATGAGCGGCAGAAGTTAAAAAAAAAGTTGGGCGGGGCAGAGGACTTCCCAATGTGTAGTAATGGTAGTTAGCATGAACAACACCTCACATCAGATATTATCATTAACAAGACAGCCTGCTAATGCCCATTACTGTAATTCCTCACCGCTCCATCCCCGCCAGTCCCGCAACTCTCTCCACTGTCCCATTGGGCTCCCAGAACACACCACAGAGTCGTACATCGTGATGTTGAAGCAAAGCACAGCAGTCCCAACCCGCATGCGTACGTTGCAATGGGCCTTTTTAGCTCTCCAGAAGCCATGGGTCCTGCCCATGGAAGGTTCTATGGAGCAAGTAGCTGCAGTAAACCTCTTTCGCATACCAAGACGACTCTCCGCACGTCTTGGTCCTCATCGGCGCACGTTCGCAGCCCAGCTTGTAGCAGCTGCTTCTTCTCACCTACCCACCTCTCCTTGTGTGTTTTGTATGCATTTTTGTATGTAGTCTTTTGCTGCAAGCCATTAAGGAGCAGCTCTTTCGGGAGTGGGACAGCAGGATCAGCAGCAGTAAAGGAGGGTCTTGCACACGACTTGGACCGTATGGCTCTCCCTACTGCTGCCCCTATTACCCAATCTGCGCCACCAATATAGCGTCTCTCTCTTTGCCTCTTGCTCGCGCGTGGCGGCCATTAGTATGGTTTGTGGAATCCAATTCTATGGTCGCCTCTGTTGTCTGGTTTCCAACGAGACCCGCAGAACCATTTTCGATCGCTTTTCGTACTTGTTTTTTGTTCCATCTTGTGCCTATGGGCTTTAGAATAGAAGGAACAACCACAATGACAAAAAAGAAGAAGAAGAAGGGCAAGAAGGAGAAGTCCCAAAATAGCTAATGCCTGAACTTTGGAACTCAGCGAAGTTAGCAGTGAGCCCTGCAATCCTCATCTCAAACCCGGCTCACGGACCTTCGGTAAGCGAGCTCTTCCACTCCCGCTCCCAGACCCGGTTCGGAGACCGAGCGCATCACGTGCAGAGCATCCTGGGGCGGTCACCGCTTCCGCACTAGAAAAAATTGAGGTTAGCGAGAGGGGAGAGGGGCAAAATAGTGGCCTCGGGAGTAGCGAATTTATGGAATGAATAGTATGAAAGAGAATTCGTGGAATCTATAGTCTAATATATCAATGCAACGCCGTCTCGCCACTCCAGTGCAAACAAAATTGGATTTCGGTATTCAAAAATCAACCTTTCCAGCTCTAGCTCCCATTTTCAAGAAACTCACGACAGAAGCACGACCATCCCATCAAATTCCACCCTCACCCATCTTCTTCCTCCACTGATCTCCATAATGGCTCATAATCCAAATAACCGCACACCCACTGCCCAAGCTCCAGACCCCCAGAATCGTGAATAACCAACCATTCCCAATCGCATCGATAATCGGCTGCGCTGCCACCGCTGCCGCGAACGAAAAGATGTTGCGGACGAAGTTGTTGATTGCGACGCCCGCGGAGGCGCGACGCGGCATGAATTCTGTGAGCATGGTTGTTGCGAGGGCAAAGACAAGCATGCTGCCGATGCCGAAGAAGAAGTTGGCGACCATCTACAGCATTCGATGACTAATTAGCAAAAAGGTGGAGTAAACGTCGGGACAGGTAAATAAAAGGAAGAGTACAGCAACTTACAGGCACGAACCAAAAGATTCCCTTATCAACTGTCCACCCATACCAAAGCAGCGCTCCGGGCCACAAAACCGTTGCTATCCATGCATTCTCTTTCATTCGATCCTCAGGTCTGAGCATCAGCTTCCCATCCGCATCGTAGCGGCCCGCCTTCCTCGCTTCGCGGTGCATGATCCTATCGATCCAGCGTCCGCCGAAGAAACTTGCCAACATGTAACCCAGCGAGCCCGGGATGTAAAGCAAGCCAATGATGAAGGTACTGAAATTGTACGGGGAAGTAGCGAAGGTGCTTTGGATGGAGATGTTGAGGAAGTAAAGGGAACCGAACGTGATGGAGGAGTAGTAGACTGTTAGAGCGACTGCAGGGAAGCGAAGGTAGCCAAGCACGAGGAGCGGGTCGATGAAGATGCGGCGAGCTATCGAGAGGTAGGTCTTGGTCTTTATCTTGACTGATTGACGTGTCGATACTCGTGTGAGTTGTTCAGGTGTCTGAGTAGTTGTCTTGGTTTCCCCATTTTCGTCCTTCTCTGCGTCACTCGTTTCAACCGTACCATTCCTATTCCTCGATATTGTGCGCTTCATTGCTTCTTCCTCCGCCTCTTTGGCGAAATCTCTCCGATTCTTCAGGGTCTCTGGAAGTCCGAACAAAAGTCCTACTAGGGTCACTCCACCATAGCAGACCAGAAACCACTGCGTGCTTCTCCACCCTAGATTCTGCGCCATTGCTCCGCCGATGATGGGCGCAAACAACGGTCCACAGAGAGGTCCAAGATAAAACAGCCCCATAGCCTTTCCCCGTTCCTTGGGCTCCCAAATATCAGCAATTGTACCCGCACCGACCGCTTGAACAGACGCAGCAGCTCCACCCGACAAAACACGCATGACGACGAGCATGGCGATATTAGTCGAAACGGCTGAAAGCACCGCGAAGAGCACGAACATAGCGAAAGATACCAAATATATTGTCCTACGGCCCAACGTCTCGCTGAAGCTTGACCACCACAGCGGAAATATAGACATGGAGAGCATGTATACTGCAACGCTCATGTTCGCTATCGTCTCCGTCGAGTGGAACGCTTCCGCTATAGGGATGAGGACAGGCATGATTATCGCAGAGCCCATAGGTGCAGCTGCAGCCGCAATCGCCACCATGACGGTTATAAACCATTTTGTGCGGCGTTGATAGTGGTATGGGTTTGTGACTTCAGGGATGAGGGCGAGGGAGGCAAAGAGCCCTCTTCGTTTGCTTCTTTCGATATGGACGGCTTCGGGAGGTATCATTAAGGCTGGTCGAGGAGGGGTTATTGTGGGAGAGGGGTTGTGGTCGGAAGTCGGAGAGGTAATAGAGGGAGTTGAGGGTGTCATAGAGATGACGTCGTCGTTCGGTTCTGATAGTCTCATATCTTTGGTTGAGGAGAATGGGGAGTTGTTGGTTGACTTTCCAGAGCGGCCACTCGAGCTCTCATCTCTCATCCCTAGCTCCTTCTTTTCAGAGTCGTCCATCCCTGCTCAATCGTCTTCCAGCAAGGTCTTGAACGTCTAGCTCAACGCCGACGCAGTGCAACAACCGATGAATCTGCCTCGCAACGGAGAAACTAGCCAAATCCTGCTGGTGTAGCGGTAACGACCGATCACGGGATACTGAGATCATCAATAGAAGGCGGCGATTGAGGCTTTATACGTCGGTCGTACCTCTCTAACACAGAACCAGTAGTGCTGACAATGTCGGAGTATAAGGTGCATGCAAAAGGAGTTGAATTCGACATAGCGGAGTCATTCCGGCATGAACACTCTATTCGGACAGCCATAATGCGGTCTGCAGATAGCCTAGGAGTGGGGATGATGCTCGTTTTGCGCTGTAGTGGGGCCAATTGCAATTGTTAATTCCCGGTTGGTAGCGCCGTTTGAACCCCGAAGTCAAGCCTTTCGAGAAGTGCAGGGATCACGTTGGCGGGGTAGAACCATTGGACTATCAACAAAACAATTATTCACCGCCACGTGATATAAAATCAGCTTTATTAACCGTCAAAAAGAGACCACCATGATATAATGATGGCAGGTTCATACGCCTTTCACCCCTCACGCCGGCGGTGCCTATTAAGCACCAGTTCCGGCGGGTCAGCGCCAGTTCCGGCGGGGAAGGGCCTCCTTGTCTAGGCAACTGCATATAATACTTGTAGATCAGTATATGCCATTATGCTACATAAACCGTGAGAAAGTCCCTTTCACTCTAAAACACCGTTGAAAAGTCCTTCACCATGGCCGACCTCGATGCCTCAAAGGAGCCTTCATCCCCCTTCAACAACGTCGCCCACGACCGCGTACGCAAACACTTCCTCGACCACGACCCCTCTGCTCACCCTGGCCTGTGGGATGATCTCTGGAAGGCGCAAGAATTATTACTCTGGGATCGCGGTGCGCCCAATCCCGCCTTCGCCGACGTCCTGAGCAAGCGCACAGATATTCTTGGCAGCCCTGTCCTCATTGACAAGGATACTGGGATGAAGAGGAGGAAGAGGGCCCTCGTGCCTGGGTGTGGGAAAGGCTATGATGTGGTTCTGCTTGCCAGTTTTGGGTACGATGCGTATGGAGTTGAGGCAAGTGCCAACGCGGTGAAGGCGTGTGAGACGTGGGCAGAGGAGAATAAGGACGTGTATGTGGCTAGGGATAGCGACGTGGGAAGTGGAAGTGTAAAATTCTTATTTGGGGACTTTTTTACGGATGAGTGGGTAAAGGGCGTGGATGGTGGGTTGGGAGAGGGGTTTGATTTAGTATATGATTATACAGCAAGTTGCAACTCTTTCGTTGCGCAGCCCGCATATTTTTATTTCAAGATGAGGAAGGCTAACATGTGATGTTTGATCTTAGTTTTTATGTGCACTGCCGCCTGCGCTTCGCCCGAGCTGGTCCGCAAGACAATCTCAGCTACTCTCTCCTTCAGGCCATCTCGTCTGCCTCGAGTTTCCAACACACAAACCCACTTCCTCCGGCGGACCTCCATGGGCAGTACCTCCTGTTGTATACGAAGAGCATCTGACCCGGCCAGGTGAGGAGATGCCGTATGACAAGGAAGGGAACGTAATGGTACAGAAGCCGGTCAGGGACAATGCGAAGGCCTTGACGAGAGTAGCCCATTGGCAACCGGAGAGGACGCATGAGGTCGGGAGAGGTACGGATTGGGTGGGAATATGGAAGCATAAGTATTGAGGATCCCTCGTCCGTTGGGGGTAGCCATTTGAGAAAGCAAATTGGTGCTCTCACGGGAGTTTAAGTTCTTGTGTATAGCTTCAAGGCACTTTTCGTAGCGAGTTGTAATGTTCTCCGAGCCCAAATCCATGACGATAATATCCTAGCCAAATAACCTTCTCTTCATCATTGCCAGCCATACCGTCTTCTCCAGGCGCGATCTCATTGACCGTACCATCTCCATGCAGAACATGTACCTTAACCCCGTATGTCTTAGCCAAAGCTGTCAATTCCATATGGCCTCCCCATTCGCCAGTATCCCGAATCTTTTGCAGGTACTCGTCGAGGGGCTCTTCCATGAAACCAACGAACCCGTCTGGACTCTGCTCGATGAAATCCGCCGCCGCATGCCTCACAACCTTATATCCTGGCAAATTCTTCTCCGCGCCATTGACTACCTCAAGTTTTTTGTCCTGAATTATGCTCGGCTGTATCCGCGGTTCCAGACCCAGTCCTGCTTGTTCTAACTGGTCTGCCACCGCCGCATACAAGCAATGCCCGTCGGCTCTGATCTCCTTTTCTTGCAACCCATACTTCGCAAAATGTTCCCGCATACGTGTCCGTTCCTGCTGTCGTAGATCGGGAAGGGCGGCTGCTTCAGCTGCAGCTTGTGCGGCAATGGCTTCTTGTTCGGCAGCGCGGCGTGCAAGACGTGCTTTGGCGCGATTGGGTTTTTTGCCCGGCCCGTTGGACGTTGTAGAGTCTGATGCTGCGCTAGGAGCAGGTGTTGATAAAGAGAGATTTTGCAGCGAGCCTTCGACACCGTTTGCTTGCTCCTCAGCTGCATCTTGGGCTTCATTGTGGGCTAGGATTTCTGTACTGTCTTCTGTTGTTGTAGCTTCGCCACTCTCCCCATTCAGAGCTGCGAGCTCGCGTTTTTGTCGTTCTCTCAGCTCCGTCTCTAGCGTTGCGCACTCATCGTTTACGCCTTTGCGCGTTTTCCTCGTCGCCGACTTCTTCTTCTGTGTTATGCGGGCCTGTAAATCGCGTTGTTCCTTGCGGTGGCGTGCTTGGATGGCCTCGAGTGTTTCCGATGGGTCCATATTCGGATGAGGTTGTGCTCTCAGAGTTTTAGCTTGAGCTCAAAAACTGAAGTTTCAGCGGGCGGAGCGGGAAAGCCGAGAGTCAATAGTACATCACCGCATAGATAGTCACATGTGATCAAGCAATTAAAGCTCAGATAAAATAAGAGGCCATAAACCAAGGCTGACCGGTTAGGACACTGTACTGGAATTCTGCTGTTCACCCTTCCACAGTGATGATAGACAACTTTCCTTATCTTCTTTGGCCAAGTAATATAAGAGGTACATAGAGAGGAGCGATTTCGCCAAGTCCCACTATGGCGGTACCTCGTGTACGCCAGCGTAACCACAGCACCCCGCAAATCGATTTCGAATTTTTGAAGTTCTCGCCTAACAAAATTGCCCTTTCTGCACCTTTTATACTCCATAGTCTTACAAATGAGTACGATTTGGAGAAGAATATTCCGTTAGTTCGCTTGTTTGTTATGTCTTCTGTTCTGATGTTGCCTTCGTTTCTGCGAAGTGCATTCAGCTTCCCATTACTCCTGGACAAGAGCTTGGAAGTTGAAATATCTCCCGGACGGCCGCCAACAACCAATAATTCACAAGGCCGTTCATCACGACGTTCCTGTGAAGCGTGATCGCGCCATCGGATCTCCCTTCTCACTTTAAGTCGGTCGACTTTGCTGAGTTGGGAGAAGATCATGTCCGCTTATCAAAAGAAAATCGTCGATGTTGGGGGCTGTGATGAACAAAGATATTCCCCACATGCGTAACGTTTCTGGTACAGATCCGCCGGGAAATCCCTCCGTGGGATGAAAGTAAATGTAGGCCTTCAAAACGGCCCATGTTGATATCTTTTCGGTGCGCTTTTGAGGTAGCAACATTGCTTTGCTTCTCTCAAACGCAGCAGGGTTAGAGCGTTAAGGTGGGATCTGGCGCATATCACAAGCCTATTGGCGTGGCATTGAGGGAGAGAAACTTTATTGCAAAGCTTCACGGTTAGCATAACGAGAATGTTAAACGTTAATATTCAACGCACAGGGTATAAATACCTACTCCTATACTCCCTCTTTGCAGACATCAGTTCCACACACAATGGATCCCGATATCAAAGGCCCTTTCCAGCAAGCACAAACAATCGATATCAAAAATTATCCTCAAGAGTGCTAAGTTCTAGTACGCCAACATGAAGCTAACTGCTACGCTCGCCGTGCTTGCCGCAGCGACCTCACTAAGTGTTCATGCCCTGCCGATGCCGGTTGAAGAGGTTAAGTGTAATAAAGCCCGTTGGAGCGGTTATCCTGGCATAAAGGGCCCGATGAAGTGTTGCGCTTCGCTTGTTCAGCAGGATCCTGTCAAGTAGGAACCGATTTGCCAGGATTGGTTTATTGTGCGTACATCAATTAATTTCTTCGTTCAACCTATTATTGATTGACATGCGATAGAATAAGACAGAGTATCCGATTCCGAAGGTTGGGCTAAACAGTTGTAGGTGATGGCGGGAGCATGAATGTTGGTATTCAGCAACGACCAATTGAGTCTGAGAAGCATGCTAATTCTACCTGCGAATATTGAACTTGGCTTGACCCTCTCACGTATGAGCCATATTGCTGGCTTACCAATGGCGTATGTATCTGACCTAGACTGCGCGTTTAGCTTAAGTTGGCACGCGATAGACGATAAGAGAGTATCCCTACTTTCCAAATGATTCTAAACAATGGAAATGAAGAGTCGAGACAGATAGGAAAAATAGAAAATGGTGTAGTGGGGATTAACAGGGAGCTTCGAAGCGATTTAAGAAGAGAGGGCTGTCGTTGATCAAAGGCACGGTCGGCAACGCATTGCGAGGTGGGAGTTCGGACAAGAAAGGTGGTTCACATTGTAGAAGTCATGAAATAAATTTAGTCGGAGTCAGACTTGAGATATGGTAGGGGCAGGGTGAGTCTAGTAAAATTAGCAGTTTTGGGTGAACGCCAATGCAGAAAAAGACTAGAACAGGTGAAGTTCAAGACATCAGTACAAAGGGTGACTCGCGCTCGGAGGGGGGCACCCCAAACAACCTCTCTAGGCGTAAGACTTCGGAGCCAGCCACATCGATGTGCGCGCATATTATTTGGCATATGCTTAAGAACTGTAGAAGTCCCTTAAGGGATTTCGCACATGGAACCGGAGAACAAAGGTGCTGCTCCAAATTTTGGTATACCATTGCCCTTCGCCGCGGGTAGTTACAGGGCTATATAAATCGGAGAGAAAGTGAGTGCGGAACAACGACCACGGTCCAGTGATAGATTTAGACTTGAGCCACCCTTATGAAGACCTCCAGCCCCGCAGAGGCCGTGATCTAGTAGCCCAAATTCTACGGTTTATGTTCAGCAGCGATGGCAAAGTGTTAAAGTAAAGGACCTTCAGGTCGTGACTTGAACTGAATTTAGGTAACATCTCTGACGATTTTGGAGTTAACAAGATTCAAAAATGCTAAAACTCTTCTCTCGTCAACATTCACTCTCCAAGTGTCGCAATATTCCCATCCCTGGTCGACTCATGACCACGCTTCAATATCTCAAAGCCTTTCGCTGGAGCTCAAAGGCTAGCATATGGCCACCCCAACTGTGAGCAACTTTCATGTGTCTTTTCTACTGATCAGTCGTCGAACCGAGTGCTATACTGCGAAGTCTTGGTTCGTGTATTCGTTGAGATGCAGGTACTTGGGATTGCACTGACCCAAGTCTGAGCGTATAAAGACTTTTGGTATGTAGGTGCTGCAATTATGACCCTGTTTCTCATATCTTACTTCATTGGTTTATTTCGTGCAGGCACGTCGAACGCATCCCGCGCTCCCAGGTCTTGATTGGACGCATGCTCTACCAATGCAACATGCTTATGCAGCAATCCTATTGCAATACCCTTCTCCGATCCTTATCCAATGAAGAGACTATCTCGGCCCATTATTTACTCTCAGCTCATGTCGGTGTTACAGGCTCGGCCCGCCCCCAGCATGTGTGACCGGGGTGTCAGCACCGAATTCTCGGGATACGAATTCACGTCGGCGATTAAACTCTTTCGATCAGTCTTCTACAGATGCCATATTGTAAATATGTCAGCTGTTATCCAGGCATGTTCCACAGTTTTTTCTAAATCGTTGAAGTTAGTGTCGCAAAGTACGAGGTTCAGCCTGATAGGACTATCCCACAACACCTTTGCTGCAGCCATCGCGCGGGATATACAACTTCCTCTCCAGGTACCATTTGGAAGACTGCTAGCGGTTCATACAGGTCCAATCTCAACGGTATTTGTAACTCATTATGATTTTCTATGAAATATATGACTTCAATATCATCTTTCACTTATAATATACCGGCATCTCCAATATTCAATAATATTCCTGTCTCCTTTAAACCAATCACCCCCCCTCACCATGTCTCATGCCAAATTCCCTCTCCTCTCCCTCCTCTCCAACATTGCCACACTATCCAGCGCCCGTGCCTCCGGCTCCGACGCTACCAGCCGCTACTGGGACTGATCCAAACCACCATGCTCATAGAGTGGTAAAGCCCAAGCCTCCTCTCTCACCGCCACCTGTGACAGAAACGACAACCTCTCTGACTCCAACCTTGTGTCCGGCTGCGGCGGTGGCTCAACATACGAATGCAGTAACCAGAGTCCCTACGCCGTCAACGACGACCTAGCCTACGGCTTCGCCGCCGCCAATCTTGCAAGATATACAGAGGCGGCTTGGTGATGTTCTTGCTACCAGTACATACAACCCCACCTTCCACCCCCCTCTCACAAAAAGCCTTCCTCTGGATAGTCACCCTGCAACCATAGTATGATACGCCTTACCTCCCCCACAACAGACTTACCTTCACACCCGGCCCCATCGCCTGCAAACAAATGACTGTGTAAACTACAAACACCGGCGCAGAGCTTGGCTTCAACCAATTCGATCTCGCTATTCCCGCCAGCTGCGTCGGTCTCTTCCCCGCCGGTTGTGCAGCACAATAGAACAACGCGCACACGGGCGCGCAGTACAGCGGCTACAGCAGCGCTGGCAGGCGGGCGTCGATGGCAGTTTGAGTGGTTCCAGAATGCGCAGAATCCAATTGTTAACTTGAGGAGGTTAATTATCCGCAGGGGTTGGTGGATCGGACGGGGTGTGAACGGTGGAGTGCCCCGGAGAGAGGGCATGGGGGGTTGACTGTTGTGAGCTTTTCTTTCTCTATTTATCTCTTTACTTTGAGGGGAAGAGGAGAAGAGAAAAAGAGGGGTTTGGGGTTGATAGGCTTAATGAACAGCATTGCTGATGGAGTTAATGGAAGCGCACGAGCGGCTATTAATGCGCTTGTTACAACTAATGTCAGTATCCTCACCTCCTTCCCCCTGGCATTGTCCACAATGCGTCAATGCGTAGTTCTAACACGCGAGCAGGGTGGTCCCGGTGCAACAGGTAGAGGGCGTTTTCCCTTCTCTGGAGAACTATGCCTGACGCAGAGTATTTATGCGGAATACGAGGAGGACACGTTCTTTTACCGATGGGAAATTGCTGTAATTGCCTGGAAACTTCATATACGCCTTTTGGTTTGAGGGTAGCTTGGTACGGTGAATCATTCTCTTTCAGGACTGGTCACTCCTTCGGGGACTTGGAGAGCTTGTCATTATGTCTTATGAGTAGTTTGGAGATGGAGAAGGACGTATACCTTAACGTCTAATGTCTAAAAGTAGTGTCACGAACGGACAATCTCCCGTACCAAATATATATCTTTTGTGAGGGATACACCACGTTCATATTTGAAAGGTGCTGCTATGATGAATCTGGTTGATTTCTGGATATTTTTATATACGTGGAAGACAGAGCCCGTCTCAAACTCACGAACGTTATTTATCCAGTTCGTCGTCCTCTCCATCTGCGATCAGGGAAGAATTCTGTCATCCCTTTGCCAAGTTACCCTCAAAGCCCATCCTCGCTCCCACCCACCATTAAAGAAGGAAAGGAATTATATGAAAAGGTCACCCATCCAGTGCAAGGAATGCGCACATATGTTCCAGACTCTCCAAGAGATAGGCAAAAGGCTGAACATCCAGATTGCCCCTTTTTGGGCCGTTTCCCCGAGTCTCCCAATTTCCGTAAGATAGGAGATAAAGATAGCTGTCCAGAAGCAAGCAGGAGGATTTGCGGAATCTACGGTAAGTGCAAGTCTCTAATGCGCCCCCGCCCCGAGAAATGCAGAATAAGAGATGCAGATGCAAATGCACAAAACCAGGAAGGGTGCCCCAAAACATAGAGAGAGAATGGGAAAGAAGGGAACGAACCAAAATATAATGAAATCATAAAACAGCGTAGGAAACCTAATTCGTAATCCTCGTCCCATTCCAATTCCCGCAATCCACCTCCGTCGCATTACCGACCGCTAAACCAATCCCTGAACCGCCAAACAACGCAGCCGATGCACCGGAATCGATACAAAGGTTGAAGTCTACATAGGCGCCGTATAGATTGGTGCTAGTGAGATTATATTGGCCGCAAAGAGGATTGCCCAATGCTTTGAAAATGTCAGCTTTAAAAGGCCCTCCAGGGCTGCGGAGAAGGCATGGAAGCTCACCTGGACAGATATGGTTGACCATAACGACGATAGAGCTTGTTTTGTTCCGGACACCGTTACCAGAACTGTCAGTTGCGGGTGTTAAACGCCAGCAAGTGCCGCACGCGGGACCGGCGCCTTCTGCGGGGCCGAGGCCGTAGAGGTTTTGGGAGACTGCGGCGGCATAGCCAGGCTATGTTGATTATTTCGTAAGTATCCGTAATACATCATAAATTGTTTGAAATGAGGATGAAACGTGGGGAGGGAGGTATGGCAAAATGATTGGAAGAGTGTGAGTCAAGAAAGGAGATCTAAACATACGCTGGTGTAGAATCCACACGCACTGTCGAGAGTATTACAGCTCGCAGACCCAGCTTCGTCACCAGATCCATAATAGGTGAAAGTAGCTTTGAATGAACGGCCAATGGTAAAAGTCCCTGGAGTTGGAATGGCGATGGCGATCGACGAAAAAGTGTTTGTAGGTGTACTTGAATTTGCAGCGGCACTCGGAGTGTGGTGTCTGTGGGATCTGGTACTAACGACAGCTCCTACGATTGCGGCCACAAGGAATGCGATAATGAGAGTGACGATGGCGGTCCAGAACCAAGGTGTTGATAGTCCTAGCCTTCGCCGTGTAGGATTGCTTGCGATTCTCGCTTTCGGGTCGAGTTTGTGGAATAGCTCGGGTGCTTCAGTGTCGATGACTTGAGGCGACTCGGGCTCCTGTTTGTGGGGCGCTACGACTGTGAGCGGTACTGGAGGCTCTGAATGAACGTGTCTAGGTGTATCGTAGGCATTTACAACCTCAATTCCTTCGGCGCTTTGGACGAACTCCGCATTCCCGGACCTCATCATCTCAGCGTAGGCCACAACAGATGAGGGCTTGTTGTCTCCAGTGGGGAAGTTCTCTATAACTCCCTCCCGATTATTCAATACATATTCGTGAGGGTCCGCCGGCGAGTATCTTGGCAACGCTGTTATTTTCTCCATGATGCGTGATTATCCAAGACTTGGGTTCTCGAGTAGTTTTAGAAGAGACAAGACCGTGCTCTGTGTTAAAAAGAAGCAATGGCATGATAACATATGAAGACTCTGGAGAACTCTTGGAGACGCCCAGACACTAATTTTCAAGACAAAGTTCTGAAGTAGGACGACGGCAAGCAAAGGCTGAGTTGGCTGAGAGCACCAGCGTTGTACCACCTATACTAATGCAGTGTGCCTGTGATAAATCAGCACATTGAGACACTGCGATGTTAACGGGGCCCATAGTAAGTCTAGTGTGCTATACATAAAACTCGTCAGAGGCATGCTCGGACCGAATCGTGTTACTAGCGTAATATAATGCTTTTTGGGCGGTCAATCGAATTATTTCCTTGGAAACCGCCTCTTCCAGGCGTAACGGCGTCAAAGCCGTTCAAGGTTACTGCGACGTCATTTGGGGTATATCACAAGAGCCCATCGTGGCCGTACCTGACAATGCATGGCGGCGGCCGATCCCTTTTAGTATTCATTAGCTTTTCATGTTATCCTCGACAACGGATTTGTCGACTGAGGGCACCTTGCGAACGCAATGTTTCTGAATATGCACTCCGAAACAGCCCTACCAGGACACCTTGATACTTGACCAACTGTCGAGGAAATTCTCCGGAGGATAATACGATACGAACCATTTCCATTTTTTGGCACGAAGTACAACAAACTTCGCTTGCCTTCGCCGATATGAAGCTGAAACTGCCGGTACCAATGTTCCTCTTATTTAGTATGGAAATTTAGTGCCCGACACCTTGGAATCGATTGGTCCTTTCGTCGATGTAAGGGATTCGTAAATCGGACCGGTGCGGCTTCGTGTGGCCCCCTCCTTGATGCCTCGGCCGGGTCTTTCGAGTGGTGCATTATCTGGGACCAGAGGAAAGAGAGCATCAAAGGAAATGAACTTGAATAACTTTAGAGTCGCTTCGATGCATAGCCCAAACCCCCACATCGGAAAGTGCAGGCTTCAGACTAGCCAAGTAAATCAAGGTATCAAAAGCTTCGGTGAGGCCAAGGCAGGTCACCGATGCAGAGCCTCATAGCGAGCAGTGACGGGTTAAGGATAGGACAGATAATACGAGAAGTGGTGGACCCATGCCAATTCGCGGTGCTGGGCGAGGCCCATGCGAATGCTGTCAAATTGCGCAACATCCCAACTAAAAACCCAGACAACTTGCAGAGAGTCATGCGCAGCAACAATTTTTCCATGATGATGGTGCAATGGGAACGCCTGAACTGATAATGAAGAATGCTTTTGCTAGCGAAAATAGGATGACAACCGTGTCCGAAGGCCTACGCGTCTTTTAAGGACCGCGGTTTGATGGAATTCTCCGAGAACTGTTTGAACTGGAGCAACGGCTAATGTCTGGATTTCCCCGGTCTCCCGCGGAATGTACGGTCGAAAATTCTTCGTAGTCCAATTTGGGGCCAAAGGCTCATCGCTGCCAACTCGACGCTGAGGCCAGCTCTTTGCGACAGCAAGTCTTCGGGTTTCAGAGGTCCGAGGAAGTGTAAATAGAAGAGGAAGGATCACGCATAGGTCCCTGACTCAATTTCTATGCAGTTTTCTCTACCAGAAGGCATAATATCAGTTCGGGTTTAACTTTCAAACTCTTGTGGCATTGATTGGAAACCCACAAGACCAGACTCTTGGATGTTGCTCCACAGGCCAGCAGATTGATGCATCTGGAGGAAAACCCTCTCGTGGTGTTTGTAGAGTTGGTAGGTACATGGCATGTGGATCTGCGCCGAGTCTTGCGAGTTCTATGGGATCCACCAAGTTGCACTTGCATGAACAGAATAACCTTCCAAAGATGCTCAAGATGAACGAGGCTCATTACTCCAGCTATCTTCGTCCTTCAAGAGGCCAATTGTCTGCGAGATATGTGAATGATGTTTACATGAATACGATGCGACCAAAATAGCGTCCTGCCTCATCGAATGTCCATTTTGTTAGGTGAGTTGGTCGAGATTTCAGCCAGGGTCCGATTACCATCGAAGGGGGAAAGGTGAAGAGACTGCATCTTTCAGGAGTTTGTAGACCTGGGCCTTTGTCCCAGAGCAGCGCTTTGGAGTCTGTTCTCCGAAATGGGAGAAAAGTTACTTCGCCACGTGGCATCTAGGATGGGCTTTTCTCGCAGCGCTTGGTTTCCTCTAGCAAACTTCGGATCCTTAAAGAAGTAGTGCATGCCTGGAGAAGTGAGTCCCATTGATAGGAGGTGGAATTGGTTATTGACAGTGCGTTGTAGAATCTTCCAATCATAGATACCGAAAGTGATATTGCTCGCAGAAAAAGATACCGAACGAGAAAATCCAGAGAGCGGAGAGACTGAAAAAGGAAAATTTTAGACATGGTAGACCATGTCCAAAACCAAACATTCCTGCAATGAATCAATATCGACAAATTGAATATTACGTATTGAAAAGATCATTCGCGGACAGACGGAGAGAACTGATTACAGGGAACTCTGCCATTCAGGTGCGGGTTCTCTCTCCATTAGATAGGAACAGACAGCACCATCAAAGCTTCCAGCGATACTTACAGTACTTCAGTGATTTCGGCATCGTTTATAAGAATTCGAGAAAGTGTTAAGTTCTGTCTTCAAAGATGAGTACCAGAGCTCATGTGGTGAGTGAAAGGTTCATATCAGGTGAAGGATAAGTACGCTAGTGTTGAACTAGCCTTTCTGAAGCCTCCTTTGCTGCCTGCCCTTAGTGTTGATAGGATATAGGCAACCTCACTGTTTACTGACAGTGGCTGCGCTACTACAGGAAGTAGTATAGGTAGCAACGGGATTAGAGAACAACTCTCGTGTATATAAAGCACTTGAACCTCTTAGATAGCAAGACAAGACAGTTAATTGATTCTTTCCTTCCAAAGAGTCCAACAGTTATAGGCCCAGAGCCTTTTCACCGCATACTATAGCAACAGGATTTATCAGCAATCTATCTACAACACTATCCTTGCGTTTAACTCGAGCTTAAACGTCCTGCGCGTTATTATATTGCATCATCTTCCTGTTAAAGTCTCTTGCAGTCATTCTACCCGAGTCAGTCAAGCCTGTTAACTGAAATGTCTTTATTAACAACCTCTAGCTCTGCCTACATACTTAATACGTCGGGGGACTAAAGGACCTAGTTCTCTATTACTAAGGGCAAAGTGGAGAGAGCCTTGGTATATAGCACCTCGTTAATTCTACAGTGAATGTATCGCTACTACTACCTATATAGCCGACGTGGCCAACACTACGCCTGATTAAATAAGGCGCTACATCCACTCTTAAGCTTAATCCAGCACAAAAGCAGGACCTCATGGCCCTATATTCTCCATATAAGATGGAATTTTTTATTATAAGGAAATACAGACTTCTTCAGTTTAAATTAGCGATTATATTATTAATACGGTCTTGTACGACACCACGTATACATTAAGGGCAGTAAAACTCCGAACGAGATGCTTTGATAGCTTAGGGAGATTAGGAAAAGACTTAAACTAACTCATTAGGTCTGTGAATTTGCCGATTTTAATGAATATTAAGAACTGGCTTAAGAATTAGAAGGTAGTGTATAATACAGCAACTACTCTTAAACCTTTAAATATTACAATGTATGGCCCTTAGCACTATTTTCTCCAGGCTATTGCATTGGTCGACCGGGGATTTATAGATAATCGTTCTCTTCTTAAAACGCTATTTAGGGGAAGAAGTAGTACAACTGTATCTTTAATTTAATCGAACAGTGTAGAAATCAAACGAGACTTGAACAGGCCACGTTAGACTCTTATTTAGCCTTTGCTATATTGTAGGGAAAGCAGTAACCTTAGAGTAGTAATTTAACTGCACTAAAGCCTATAGACCGCTCCTACCTATATAGAGAACTACGCCCGTTTAAAATGTGCCTATATATCTGCAAGGCTCTACGACCTAGCGACTAGAAGCCCGATGCGTATATTTAGGAGAAAGCCGAGAATAAAATCACGAAGGCTACGGGAGGCTTAAAGTTCATAATTAAAAAAGCTAGGAAAGGCGCCAAGAAAAACAAGAAGACCGACGAAGCGGTAGAAATACCCGCTAGCAAGATATCAGTACTAAAACATTTTAGAGCGGCAGCTACGGATTTAATTTCTACCTCCTTGCTACGGGTTAGCGCTTCCATGTTCGCTACATGGAGCGACTACAAGCTAGCTAATAGCTGGTGCCTTGATTCGGCTTCCGATATGCATGTGGTCAATAACGGCCAGGACTTTATATAGGAAAGTGTTGGCTATAGTGTTACAGCTCCGGTTTTATCACCTGTATAATGATAAGTCACCCCTACCAGGGGGTCCAACAGCTCTCTCCCTAGTATATAGGTTATAGTCCACTCTCAATCCAATCTTCAGTTCCTCTTCATTATTTTGCATCAGCTACTGCTCTAGCTGACAGAAAGGCCTGCCAAACCAGATATAGGCATATGCGGCGGAAAGAATCTCTACTAAGTGAAAGCCTATAGAAGAGTCAACTTAGAGCTATAATTAGAGGTCGGCCCTGCCGAGTCTACACTTATGAACGTAGCCTTCGTACTAGGATTTCTCACTAACTGTGTGTTACTCACGAGATTGAACAAAGCAATCATTTATTTCGACTCTAGAAGGGAGTATCTATATCGTGGAGCTACTAGAGAGTCCCTTTGTACCGTGCAGCTAATTGATGGACACTGGTGACTTAACTATCGCGCATCCCCTATATTAACCGCCATGGCTTTGTTTGCAAATTAGGAGTCAAACTAGGGGCCAGGCCCTCGCTCGAAGCTTCGAGAGGATTGAGGATTTACAGCGAAGAGCTCTAGGTCTAGAGAGGCACAAGCAACTACTGCAGAACGCTGGCACGAGATTCTTAGTCATGCAGACCATAAGGGTATTAAGTACCTGCCGGGGCCTATTGCTCGAGTAGAAGTCAGTAAAGTTGCTTTAAAGACGATTAATGTTGTATTGACCTGTTTACTATTGATTAATATTGATCAGTATTCATTTGACTAAGAGCTTTATAGTGGATTCTTTGCCACTGTTTGTAAGACAGTTCTTTTGCCACATTCATTCACAAATATATAGTCCCAAGTATAGACATTCGTACAGCATCGACACACATCGACGCATTCACACCAGGGGAGCTTCGGGAGGTCGGGGGCCTCTCCTCTCATCAAATAATAGACAAGACATTCACTCCATTCCTTCCTTCCAAAGAGTCTTACAATTAACTGTGTACAGGGCAGTATAAGCAAATCTAAAGAGGTTATTTTACGTCGCCTTGAAAACTAGAGGCCTGCTACATGACCTCCCGAGCGCGACCTAAAGTATATTCTCTAGAAGGGACTAACCCGCATTATCGAGCTTGTAGACTTCCCGAGCCCTAATAACCAGCAGGATAAAATAGAGGACAAGGTCGTCGATAACGTCGACATATACATTCCAGTTACCCCTGAACAGGAGGCAGCCAGAGAGAACGATAAGGAGACTCCAGAAGCCTCTACAACCAACCCGAAGCAGGAGGAGAATGTTCGTTTGCCTACATCTAGCTCTAGGGGCCCCGAGCTCAACGAGCTTAGCAACCCCTATTGAAATAGTTTAGCAGACACTAGATTCGGACGAAAGAAGCTCTGTTAGAAACAGCGCCCCAGGAGCTGCCGAAATAACATTATCCTGCCAGCAGGATCGCGACGAAACCGACGAGCTGCGGCCTATGCCGCGTTGCTTGCAGATGTCAAGAACCTCTCTAGGTTCTATGCAGGCTTTGTCACCAGCTTGGAGAGGCAAGCCGTTTAAACGCCTTTAGCTATAATCGATACAGCATACTAAAGCAACCTGGTTAAATTATACGAGCGTTCGGAGGAGACGTCGTTTGGAGCGCTTACCGAGTATTTGCCGAAGCGCGCACTAATGTCCTATTTCGTACTAGCGTTCTTTAAGCTTACGATGCCCCTAGTTGATTTTATGCAAATATTGCGCAGGTTCTCTCTTCAAGGATCGATCCTGGGAGGGTATGTTGAACTAACCTTACTGAAACCTTCTTTGCTGCCTGCCCTTAGTATTAATAGTATATAGGCAACCTCAATGTTAGGCAGCAACGGGATTAGCCAACGACTCTCGTGTATATAGAGCACTTGAAACTCTTAGAAGACAAGACAGTCAATCAATTCATTACCCTCGAGTGTAGCAGCTGCAAATTTTCAACTCTGCCCCACCTTGCTCTCCGGTACAGCGTCGGATCTACAGCACGTGCTCAATTGCAACAATAGCGCGTTTTCATATACTATACTTCAAACACCTTCCAAGCCTCTTCTCACCCGATCAATCTGCCCACATTAGAGACCGAATTGACCTTCTTTCGCGACTTATTATCGGTGTAAAGTACCTTGATTTCAGTTCCTTTTGGCGGTAGATTTCGTGTACGAAAAAATCCGCTCGTGCTGAGCAGTATTCCAGGCAACAGCTCCCATTCGCTATCAGCATCATCCTTTCTTTACCTCCCCTCTCGATTCTCCTAGGGAAGCTCTTGCATGAGGCTTTAACGCGCTCTACTATCCTTGGACTTTCGAGACGCTACCTCCATGTCTGTTGTGCTGGCAAACGCTTCCCGGTTAAAGTCCGAAATTCGGCTAGCTCAAGCTGTTTCCCAGTTTGAAGCGGACCTCTCGAGCGAGGAGAAAGCTACCTTCCATACCTATAGGTCTCAATCGCTTTATTCCCCTCCAGATTCCAGCGATGTCATGCGGTTCACAGCCGAGATTGACCGCCGTGCATGTGGAAAGGTTGGCGACCGTTGTTTTGGACCTCGTTTCACAAATATTCTTCAGGCCGCCCAGCAGTTTGCTGCGCTCGGCGATATTGTAGTAGGAGGCCCCCAGAACATAATTGCATGTGGCGTCTGGTCGCTGGTGCGCATCTCATTGCTCGTCAGTATCTTACCTAACCTTATTGGCCTTTTTTTCTTCTAATACCTCTATAGTCTATTGTGAACATCCCATCCTACCTCGAAAAGTTGTCGACTCTCTTCATGAACGTCGGTCGCTCAGCACCACGCTACCAACAAATAGCCCTCCTCTATTCTCGATCCAAGTCCCTACAGTCACACCTCTCCGAATTCTTTCTTGTGGTAGTTCGTCTTTGCCATCAGCTATTAAAATCCACACAGATGTCGACCTTTCGGCAAGTTGCATCTACGCTAAGCGACTCGGACATAAAGACATTTCAATCTGAACTTGATTTATGGGCGAATTCGATCAAGGAGGAGATAAACTTGCTAATGGCCAAGAAGATTGAGGAAGAAGCCCAAGAGAACTCCCGATTTAGCGCTTTATCAAGTAAGCATTTTAAATCCGTATCGTACCAGCAAAAACTGGCTACAAATCTACGAGTTCTCGACTTTTGCTCCACGTACGATTATGAAACTACGTGGAAACAGACTCGAAAGGCCGGAAACGCAACGCTTTTCGGGCAGGACGCCGAATATCAGGAGTGGAAAGGCCGGGCAAATTCGTGTACACTTATGTATACCGGCAAGCTAGGGTCGGGGAAGTCTATTTTACTGGCCAATATTGTCGACGATCTAAATATTGACGTGCAAAGTAAGAATATTACAGTGGCCTACTTCTTTTGCAGGCACGACATTCCCGAGAGCCTAAAAGCGCGGACGGTCATTGGTTCTTTAACGCGACAATTGCTACGCACAATACCAGACCTTGCTATAGTAGCAGAATTGTGCAACGAGACCAGTTCAGCCCTATGTTTTGAGAAAATACTCAGTTTACTCCGTCACGCCCTACCACCTGATCACAAAGCGTACTTCGTCCTTGACGGGCTGGATGAATGTGACTATTCAGAGAGAGAAACGTTGGTTGAACAAATCCTGAGGCTCCAGGAGACACTTACTCTACTTCTCTGTGTTTCATTCAGAGTAGAGCCGGGTTATCCATTGAAATTGAGCCCTGAACGGTTCACTGCAGCTAGGATTACATCGATCCCTGATGATAATCCCGATATTGAGGCTTTCATCGAAGCGGAGTTGGAGAGATGCCTAAAGAGCAGTAAGCTAGCGATAGGAGAACCTGCGCTTATACTGGAAATACAAGATGCTCTGTTAAAAGGATCTCAAGGAATGTTCCTCTGGGTGGCTCTCCAAATCCAATCCTTGTGTGCCATGAAAACAGATCAGGCCATTCGGAATGCTCTAGCGGACCTCCCTAAGGATCTTTCGGAAACCTTTTCTCGTATTCTACGGAGCTCGGAAGAATCGGGAAAGTCCTACCAGAGACAAATACTACAACTCATCACAGTTGCCTACCGTCCCTTGACAACAGACGAGCTTCGAGAAGCCTTAAGCGTGGTTCCTGGAGACGCTGTCTGGGCTCCTTCCAGACTTTTGAACGATTTATATTCGACTTTACGTTGCTGCGGATGTCTCCTTACTGTCGATGAAGAGGAGTCAACTATACGACTTGTACACCACAGCGTTAAGCAATTCCTCCTGGGTAGCTTTAAAGACTCAGCCAACACGGGTTTCTTGATTGAGAGTGCACAGAAGGCGATGGCAGATATCATTGTTACCTACCTGAGTTACGGCAATTTCGAAACGCAACTATCCACTGTAGTCGCTCCGCAGATTATGACTGGATTAGTGCCGCCTACCATTATTCATTCGACCCTTGACTCTTCAAGTACTATTCGAAATCTTGCGTTGAAGCTGTTGAAGTCCAGGAAACGCCAGGGACATCTTGCAGAAATGAGTAAGAATTTCAGTTCTCGCTTGATTAACAAATTCTACTTTTATTCTTATGCAAAATCATTTTGGCTACAGCATATATTCTACGTATCAGGGCAGGAGCCAGTTATATACGATCTACTGCTCAGATTATTAGAAGAGAATTTACTGGGCGCGAATGTGACAACTGAAGATAGTTGGACGCCAATGATGTGGGCTGCCCAGAACGGGAACGAGGTCGTCGTCAAGCTTCTGC
Source organism: Lepidopterella palustris CBS 459.81 (assembly GCA_001692735.1). NCBI lineage: Eukaryota > Fungi > Ascomycota > Dothideomycetes > Mytilinidiales > Argynnaceae > Lepidopterella > Lepidopterella palustris. The sequence continues at coordinate 16,878 of KV745116.1, read as the reverse complement.
TGGAAACGGGCAAAGTCAATGCCAACTCAAAGAATAGTAAAGGACAAACACCGCTATTAAGCGCGACAGTGTGGAAGCGCAAGGCCGTGGTCAAGCTGCTACTCGAGACAGGCAAGGTTGACGTCAATTTGAAGGATAAGAGCGGAAGGACGCCGCTATTGCAGGCGGTTGTGAGTGGCAATGAGGCCATAGTCAAGTTGCTGCTCAAGACAGGCAAGGTCGACGTCAATTTAAAGGATACGGACGGACGGACGCCGCTATCATTCGCATCAGGGATCGGATACAAAGCCATAGTTAAGCTGCTACTCGAGACAGGCAAGGCCGACGTCGATTCGAAGGATAAGAACGGATGGACGCCGCTATCGTGGGCGGCTAATGACGGAGACGAGATTATAGTCAAGCTGCTACTCGAGACAGGCAAGGTCGACGTCAATTCGAAGGATAAGGACGGATTTACGCCGCTAATATCAGCATCATCGAGAGGATACGAGGCAGTAGTCAAGCTGCTACTCGATACAGGCAAGGTCGACGTCGATTTGAAGGACGAATATGGATTGACGTCGCTATTGTGGGCGGCTCAGAAAGGATACGAGGCCGTAGCCAAGCGGCTACTCGAGACAGGCAAGGTCGACGTGAATTCGAAGGATAAGCACGGATCCACGCCGCTATCGTGGGCGGCTGGGGGCGGACACGAGACTATAGTCAAGCTGCTACTCGAGACAGGCAAGGTCGACGTTAATGTAAAGAATAAGGACAGACGGACGCCGCTAGAATTAGCATTAGGAAACGGACACGAGGCCGTAGTCAAATTGCTACTCGAGACAGGCAAGGTTGACGTCGATTCAAAGCATAGGTACGGATGGGCGCTGCTATCGTGGGCGTCTCAGAGCGGACACGAGGCCGTAGTCAAGCTGCTACTCGAAACAGGCAAGGTCGACGTGGATTCGAAAGATAAAGCCGGATGGACGCCGCTGTCATTAGCATTAGGGAACGGCCACGAGGCCGTAGTCAAGCTGCTACTTGAGACAGGCAAGGTCGACATCAATTCGAAGGATAAGGACGGATGGACACCGCTATCATTAGGGGCGCGGAGGGGACACGAGGCCGTAGTTAAGCTGCTGCTCGAGACAGGCAAGGTCGACGTCGATTTGAAGCATAAAAACGGATGGACGCCGCTATTATTAGCATCACGGCACGGCCACAAGGCCATAGTCAAGCTGTTACTCGAGACAGGCAAGGCCGACGTCAATTCGAAGGATAAGGACGGATGGACGTCACTATCATTAGCGGCTCAGAATGGACACGATGCCGTAGTCAAGATGCTACTCGAGACAAGCAAGGTTGACGTCGATTCAAAGCATAAAGACGGATGGACGCCGCTATCATTAGCATCAGCGAACGGCCACGAGGCCGTAGTCAAGCTGCTACTCGAGACAGACAAGACCGACGTCGATTCGAAGGATAAGGACGGATGGACGCCGCTATCATGGGCGGCTCAGAGCGGATACGAGGCCGTAGTCAAGCTGCTACTCGAGACAGGAAAGGTCAACGTCAATTCGAAGGATAAGGACGGATGGACGCCGCTATCATTAGCGGCTCGGAACGGACACGAAGCCGTAGTCAAGCTGCTACTCGAGGCAGGCAAGGCCGACGTTAATTCGAAGGATAAGGGCGGATGGACCTCGCTATTATTAGCATCAGGGAACGGACACGAGGCCGTAGTCAAGCTGCTACTTAAGACAGGCAAGGTCGATATCGATTTAAAGAATAAGGATAGACGAACGCCGCTATTATTAGCATCAGGGAACGGACACAAAGCCGTAGTCAAGCTGCTACTCGAGACAGACAAGGCCGACGTCAATTCAAAGGATAAGGACGGATGGACGCCGCTATCGTGGGCGGCTCGGAGCGGATACGAGGCCGTAGTTAAGCTGCTACTCGATACAGGCAAGGTCAATGTTAATTCGAAGGATAAGGACGGATCGACGCCACTATTATTAGCAGTTCAGAACGGACATGAAGCCATTGTCAAGCTGCTAGTCAAGACAGGCAAGGTCGACATCAATTCGAAGGATAAGGACGGATGGACGCTGCTATCGTGGGCTGCTCAGTGCGAACACGAGGCTGTAATCAAGCTGTTACTCGAGACAGGCAAGGTCAACGTCAATTCGAAACACAAGGACGGATGGACACCGTTATTATTAGCGGCTCAGAGCGGTCACAAGGCCGTAGTCAAGCTGCTACTTAAGACTGGCAAGGTCGATGTCGATTCAAAGCATAAAGACGGATGGACACCGCTATCATTAGCGGCGCAGAACGGACACGAGGCCGTAGTCAAGCTGCTACTCGAGACAGGAAAGGTCGACGTCGGTTCAAAGGATAAGGACGGATGGACGCCGCTATTTTGGGCAGCTCAGAGCGGACACGAGGCCGTAGTCAAGCTGCTACTCGAGGCAGGCAAGTCCAATATCAATTCGAAGGATAGTGACGAATGGACGCCGCTATTATTAGCAGCTCAGAACGGACATGATGCTGTAGTCAAGCTGCTCTTCGAGGCAGGCAAGGCCGACATCGATTCGAAGGATGAGGACGAATGGACACCGCTATCGTGGGCGGCTCAGAGCAGACACGAGGCCATAGTCAAGATGCTACTGGAGACAGGCAAGGTCGACGTCGATT
>KV745116.1:0-14099 GCA_001692735.1 Lepidopterella palustris CBS 459.81 | reverse complement strand
GCTATCGTGGGCGGCTCAGAGCAGACACGAGGCCATAGTCAAGATGCTACTGGAGACAGGCAAGGTCGACGTCGATTCAAAACTTAAGGACGGATGGACGCCGCTATCATGGGCGGCTCAGAGCGGATACGAGGCCGTAGTTAAGCTGCTGCTCGAGACAGGCAAGGTCAACGTCGATTCGAAGGATAAGGACAGACGGACGCCGCTATCGTGGGCTGCTCAGAGCGGCCACGAAGCCGTAGTCAAGCTGCTACTCGATACAGGCAAGGTCGACCTCAATTCGAAGGATAAGGACGGATTTACGCCGCTATTATTAGCATCAAGGAAAGGACACGAGGCGGTAGTTAAGCTGCTACTCGAGACAGGCAAGGTTAACGTTAATTCAAAGCATACGGAAGGATGGACGCCGCTAGCATTAGCATCAGACAACGGCCACGAGGCCGTAGTCAAGCTGCTACTCGAGACCGGCAAAGTCGACGTCGATTTGAAGGATAAGGACGGATGGACGCCGCTATCGTGGGCGGCTCTGAGTGGACATGAGGCTGTAATCAAGCTGCTGCTCGAGACAGGTAAGGTCGACGTCGATTCGAAAAGTAAGGACGAATGGACGCCGCTATCATTAGCGGCTCAGAGCGGATACGAGGCCATAATCAAGCTGTTACTCAAGACAGGCAAGGTCGACGTCGATTCAAAGCTTAAGGACGGATGTACGCCGCTATTATTAGCGGCGCAGAACGGACATGATGCTGTAGTCAAGCTGCTACTTGAGACAGGCAAGGTCGACGTCGATTCGAAGGATAAGGACGGACGGACGCCGCTATCGTGGGCTGCTCAGAGCGGCTACGAAGCCGTCGTTAAGCTGCTACTCAAGACAGGCAAGGTCAACGTCAATTCGAAGCAGAAGGATGGATCGACGCCACTATTTTGGGCGGCTCTGAGCGGACACGAGACCGTAGTCAAGCTGCTACTCGATACAGGCAAGGTCGACGTTAATTCGAAGGATAAGGACGGATGGACGCCGCTATTATCAGCAGCTCAGAACGGACACGAGGCCGTAGTTAAGCTGCTACTCGAGACAGGCAAGGCCGACGTCGATTTGAAGGATAAGGACGGATGGACGCCGCTATCGTGGGCGGCTCAGAACGGACATGAGGCCGTAGTCAAGCTGCTACTCGAGACAGGCAAGGTCGATGTCGATTCGAAGGATGAGGACGAATGGACGCTGCTATCGTGGGCAGCTTAGAGCGGACACGAGGTCGTAGTCAAGCTGCTAGTGGAGACAGACAAGGTCGACGTCGATTTGAAGGATGAGGACGGATGGTCGCTGTTATTATTTGACTAGAGTCTATTTTACGCGGTCACGTGACCGGCGATAAATGAAAACACCACATACTCTAAAGATATCAGCTCCGCATCAGCCCTCATTGTAGAGCCTTGAGCCTTATCTATCTCAACGCCACGCAATCCTACGCGGTAGAGCTTTGTTCTACCCACCCTCCGTCCCTGTATATAGTTGCCTCAGTAGAGAGCGTTAGGAGGTTTTCTCCGACACGTAAATAGCACGTGAGCTAGGCTACAGGCCCCGAGCGGCTGCAGCAATCTGGGCAGCCTGTAAAGCCTCACTTGATGCGACGCCGGGACTGCTGCTACGCTCACGGGCTTGGCACTGCCTACAGAGGCTTCTGTGCCACAAATCAATCAGTTCAAACACAAGTGCACTAAGTTAGCTAGGCTAGCCTGGCTTCCCCCCCTATTCTGCGTAGAGGAGTGAAAATAGAAGCGGCTCAGAACAGATATGAGGCTGTAGTCAAGTTCCTATAATTCCGTATTAGGGCTGCAAGCTTTTAGAATGTAAATTATTATAGTATTTTTTCTATAATTTGTATATTCTAGAGTCGTGCGGAGGAATGCAAGCATTAATATTCTAAGAAGCCTATCTTAGTTCTTTCAAGATGTCTTACTAGATGCGGGAACTAATAAGATGCGCAGCAGAAGTGGCGCCATAGCTGCCCTATCTCTCGTTTTATTACATTTCGTAATGTTCTATCCCTTAACCCGTCGAGGTGTAAACGCCAAAAAGGCCCGTGCAGGAACATCGTGCTGAGGAGTGCGCGTAGGCGCTACGGCAGGCGTCCGTAGTTCTCATCATTAAGGCTCGAACGAGAGCCTCCTATTGGCTGGATTCTTATCGATAATATAGAACCCAATACGACGGATAACATTCCATCTTCTGCCTTCCGTTTTGGCACTTGCTGTTCCTTGATCTCAACACCGCAATGCTATTCATCTCGACAAGCATTTCATCCCCTTGAGAGCATTGTAGACTAGCCTAAGGAATGGGAGAAGTGTAAAGGAACTGCAGGTAATAGGAAAAAGGTAAAGTCTCGTCCACCGATCTACATTTTGACGAAACAAACAAGCATAGACCCTCCCGAGCTGTCAACCCACCCTAACCAAGGCTTTTTTTCCGATGAAACAGATACATTGCCGATGGACGACTGCTGGAACTGGGATGCGTCGCCTAGCCTGTTACGCCACTTGGTTACGAGAGCCGCGGAGCAACCTACCCAAAAGGATGGAGGGGCTTTGCGTCGAGAGGGATTTTTGCTAACAGCCACCCTAACGATACACCACACTCTATCTGGTGCGAACGACGGCTCCGCTCTTGGGATTGCTACCGTCATTCGTGATGAAGGCAATGGAGGGTAAGATGAGATGCTGGGAGCTCTCTGATTTGATAGTACATGGACTTTTGGCGGGACAATTGGCAAGTAGCGCATGAAGATATGCTTTAACGAGGGCTAGGTCCTGTACTTTCCTGTCATGCCTTTTGCGTAATGGAATCGCACTCTCTTCTTCACTGTGACCTCTCTTTCTCTTTCATTAGCACTTCAAGCGTCTTATAGTTTCAATCAACGAAATGGACAGCCCCTCCATTATCTCCAACCTCACGATCAGTAAACTCTTATTTCGATTCTGAGCATACTTTGTATTCCGTGTGCTAGACCAAATCATCCACTACCGTTTCTTCCACCCAATGTCCAAGTTCCTAGGTCCTTTCTGGGTCAGCGTCACAAGGTTCTGGGTAGCGTATCACAACGTCAAGGCCGACGAACTCAAGATAGGGTATGCGTTATACAAGAGACATAGTAACAACGCCCTCAGGATCTAGAAAGCGTGGCAGAACGAGTTGACAGAACGCCAGAAGGCTCCGTTATCCGCATCACACTAACCCTCCTCGTTAGCAACGCCACCAAACTCCCAAAGGTATACAGTCGCCGAGCCAGCAAGTCAAAACACTACATCACCGACAGCTTTGGTAGAGCAGAGGGCTTGTTCAATATGCAGCAACACGCGCATTTCCCGAAGATTGCCGTTTGGCCTTCTGTCTTCTCGAACGTCAAGAAATGGAACCACTATTCGACGCGCGCATCTTCGACTAGCTGAACAAGGGGGACAGAATTTTCGTCAAGACGGACGAGGAGTTTTGATTTCGCGCCTTGGGCCGTCTACATGTTTGTTCCTATCCCTAGTTCTCCCCGCCCCCTTAAAAACAAGCATCCCAGAACGTATCCAACTAACCTCAATACTCAGGGCCTACAACATAAGCTCAGAAATCGGCTTCGTCAAATCTGGCTCCGACGACGTCGCAGACTTCCTCAAAAGTACCTGGACAGGCGAGAAATGCTTCATCGCAAAGCCCTCCGACGCCTCCGGTATCAGCACGCTCATGCGCTTTCGCGACAAACTGATCGCCGAGCGCCAGCGCGATATCAAGGCCGGCAAGGTTGGTGGAGTGGATTTGCTGCAGGCATTCCTCGACGCGCGGACAGAAGACGACGAGCCGCTCGACATGGAGTATGTATAAGCCGAGATCCTGCTCGTGCTCCTTGCCAGCGCGGATACGCCCGAGACGGCGTTTCAGGCCATGACGTGCTATGCCATGTCTTCACCGCCCATCTACGCGAAACTCGTGTCTGAAATCGACGCCGAGACGTGTGCGGCGAAGCCTGATGCCATGCCGCAATCAGGCGGTTGCGCACTGTCCCTACTGCGATTCCTGCGTCAAGTGAAGCATGCACCCGTGTCCCTCGGCGCCGAATATCTTCCTCCCTCTCGTTGGTAGAGACGGCATGGTACTCGAAGGAGAGTACGAGCCTGAGGTTATGGAGGTCACGTGTAACCCCTAGCTCGTACATCGAGATGAGAATATCTACAGCGCGGACGCGCTCGAGTTTCAACCAGAGCGATGGCTCGAGAGTGAGGAGCGGGTGCGGGAATTTGGGAGATGGAACATGGTGTTTGGATATGGTGCGAGGGTTTGTTTGGGGAAGGGTATTGCGATGAATGGAGCTGTTTAGGGGACCGTTGCAGGTGAAACTTTCTGTTTTGGGGTGTTTTTAGGGTTAGGCTAACATGATGTCTGCAGTTTTTTCAGGACTTTTAAACCGGATGTTGTAAATAAATACGAGCCCGTAATATTGGTGGTAAAAGGGGTGTGGGCTTCTGGGAAGATGTGTGGATCAGGATTGAGCGGCGGGCGACGGTCGATTGGGTTATTCGTACTGGGTCTTTCCGTGCGCTGGCTGGCTGTTGGGTATATCATGCGAGACTTGAGTGTATTGCCTTCGGGGCAGCATAGTAGGTGTCCCCCTGGGAACTAAAAACAGTATAATATCAAGAAGCATGCTGCGCAAATCTGGATGTAGAAACGAGGCTCTGGTGAAGCGGAACTCAGTTGACTGATAATCAGAGAAGCGCTAGAAAACCGTTGCAAACACGTAAAAAGCCGTGAATGCGGACTCCTCCCCACGTCGCTTCAAGAAATTCCTCAAAACGAAAACCACGCGTTCAATGACAAAGATAGTTCAGATGTTATGTTCGTCCTGATCATTGAGCGGCCCGAGCGCTAACCCCTCCTACTCATTAGAGTCTGGACGTCACTAAGTTTGTGATGTAAATCGGGTAATTGTAACGCTACTTTAGCGATCCACGAGGAAGTTAGAATAAAACAGCCCAAGTTCAAGAGGGAGGTGTATCTGTTTAGTCATCCTAGTCATCGACCTCCCAACTCCCACTCCTGGGTACTCCTTTCATCCCCGCCGTCTCTAACCTTTCTGTCACGACCCTGCACTCTCCCCTTCACTTCCCTTCAACCGCTTACTCGTGCTAATCCTCCAACGCTTCTCGGCGGGGCCAAGACTCATCGAAACCATATTCCCTTGGTAGAATAAAATAAACCCCCCGGTCCTCACTCCCCGTCCTCCGTCGTCCTCACTCATTCACAATCTCGAACACTTTTCCCCCCAAATCCCCCAAAAAAAAGGAGCGAAATAAAAAAAAAAAAAAAAGCCCCCATCATCAACAAATAAACTATTCTTCTCATCCATCTCTCACTAGTTCAATCTCCTTCCACAACTCCGTTTCATAAATGCCAGTCAGCATATTCCTTCAAAATCGAAGAAGGAAGACGTTTATCTCAAATGCATCCGAATATAGCATGATGCAGGTACCTCGATAATAGATAGGAAGACCCTTATCTGTTGTACCCAGGGGTTCAGGCACTCCAGGGCTCGGTCCATATTGCCGGAGATTTTACGGCAGGCAATTTTCGGCGACGGCAACTTAAATCCGCTCGTTCTGTCCGGCATCGGAAGCGGACCTCGGGAACGTCTCCGAGAATCGGTGTCATCACGTCATTTACTCCCAAGTTTCTCCAGAGCTGTTGTTCTTGGTTTAGAGTCTCTCAAGAGTACGTTATTGCAGGTATTAATGCATCTATCAATTCTTTCTGTAGCTACAATGCTTAGAAACTGAGAATAATATGCCAACCATCTTACTATATACAAACAAAGGAAAAAGGCGGCTTTGAACGAATTTAACATCTTCTTTCCCCCCCCCCCCCCACATGGTTTCCTCCATATTCACCCAATTCGTGCTCTCTGGTAGTTAATAAAACGTCACTTCCTCACCCTCCCCTCGCCTCCCTTCCCTCAACACCCTCCCTCATTTAAACTGATCCTCCGTGACCCCCTTCCCCATCGCTGCAGTACTGCTCACCCCACCACTAACCATTTTCAACAAATTATCCACATAATTCGCCCCGCTCCACTTCTGATGCGTCAACACATCAACCTTGTTTACCGCCTCCGGCTCTTGGATAATCTCTCCATAGGCCCTCATTCCATGCTTGCTATACGCCTTACTAAAAGTATCAGCAATGAGCGCTGTCTGATGCAGACCCGCAAGCGTGATGAACTGCCAGCAGTAGCCCAAAGCAGCGAGGCGCGAAATGTAGGTTTCTTGCTCGTCGTGCGGCATGGCTGCTTTCCAGTTGAAGGAGGGGGAGAGGTTGTAGGCGAGTCTATCACGTTCATGCTTGTTAGCTCTCATCTAGCGATTTATACACAATGGCGAAAGGGCCGCTGGGAGGGAGGCATACTTCTGCTCTGGCCAAACAGCGTGAACGCCATCCGCGAACTCCTTGGCCTGCGCATAATCGGGGAGTTTACTCTCCATCCAGATCAAATCCGCATACGGGGCATACGCCACAGCCCTATTAATCGCACACTGGCAACCGCCCTTGTAGCGATAATACCCCTCCCTCGTCCTCGCAGCTTCCCAGTTAAAATACACATCCACACCCGTCAAGCCCTTCGCAATCGCGCGCGCCTCGGCATTGCTCTTGCCCTTTGAAGCCGCGAGGAATTCTGAAACGAGGCTCTGCTTGTTGACGTACGCGCCGGCATTGATAGTGTCAATGACGGCTTCGTGGAAGAGCTTCATGTTTGCTTGGCGGGTCCAGGCGTCCTCGATGGCTTGGAGTTCGTCGCCAGACTTGCCGGTTTGTTCTGCGGCGTACATCAGTTCGGAGAGGGGCTGGAGGGCTGGGTTCGTGCTGCCTAGGATGTAGTAGTGGTCGCGGGGGTCGATAGTGGATGTGATCAGAGTGGCGGCTTCGGAGTCGGTGCGGGCAATGGCGAGGAGATCGGTGCCTGGAAAATCATAACTCAGTGTCCAATTCCATAAACTCATGACGGGAAACCCAATATTTGGAGTTTGTGGATATCCTGAGACTTACCCATAATATCAGCTTGCGCCCTGATGGCTACCAAACGGTTAATATGCTCGCTAATTGGTACCAGTACTTTGCCAGCCATATGACCGCACTTCTTTGTTCCGGGAGCCTGATCCTCGATATGAATACCAGCCGCGCCCTTCTCGATGAACAGCTTCGTGAGCTTCATGATAGCGGTCAGACCGCCATGTCCAGTATCCGCATCCGCAACAATTGGCCGGAGGAAATCGGTATTGGCTATGCTGCCGCGGTTCGCCTTGGGAGTCGTGATGCGTTCTTCGCGTTGCTTGCGGTCGTGGAAGAGTTGGGCCATGAAGAGGTGCTGGACTTTGTTGGGGACTGTGGTCTGTGGGGTGTTAGGAAATTTGCTTATGGGAGCTAGAGTGGTTGGAATTACCATTGGATAGTCTGCAAGATCCGGACCGGGCTCGTCTGTTGACGAAGCGGTGGAGGAGCATTGCCAGCCGGAAACGTATACAGTGTCGAGGTACTTGGCCATTTGGGTGACCATGACGGGATCCAAGCAGCCATATGTGAAGCTGGCTTCCTTGTTCTATGACAAATGTCAAAACACCTTTCCGCTCACAATCTCCTTGTTTTTTGTGTCTTTTTTTTTTTCAGGACTGAATTTAATCCTCACTTACCTTGAATCTCCCCTCTACAATCTGCCACAGCTTCTTCGACTGCTCATTGCTAGGATAGGTTATTTTCAGATTCCCTCTCTTAGCCACAATTTGCTCCGCTGTGAACGGCCTCTTGGTATATCGCCACCTCGAGTCTGTCCACCATTGCTTGACAGCCTGAACATCTTCCTGGTATCTCTGCTCCTCAGCATCTAGGAACGAAGCCATTTTAAGATATCCAAAAACAAAGTGCTTTTAAAGTAATGCGGGGGTGGTAAGCCGAGTAGCAAGTAATTCCTACAGTCAGAAATAGTCTAGCAAAACAATCGATCAAAGAATACCATGCGAAGAGCGGGGAGAGTAATAAGGCCTTTCAAACAATGGATGACAACGCAATGACACCGGCCAACCTCGGTGAGAGGACGCAGCAGCCAAGGCACATTATAAAAATCCAGGCCTGCCCCTCGAGAGCCTAACATTCCTAGCAGTCATTTGGTCGGGAAACGCCGGGTCAGAGGGAAACTCGCTGAATGCCCATCTCACCATTGGGCCGAGAAGTCCTTCCGCTGCCTGAAGGCGAATAACCTCGTGCAAAGTTCTTGCTGTGAGAGATAGCTCCTCGGCCCAAAGGGAAACGTTAAGAAGGCAGATGATGCCGATCCTGGTTAGTTAGGCGGGGGGGGGGAATGGAGAACGGCGAGGGTTTTCACGTGCAGGCGGCGATGACGTTCTTGCCAATTGTTTGCCCAGCCCCTTCTATAACTCTAGGCCGAGTTGCTGTTTCGAAATGGTGGAGGCGAAAAGGTGTTTGCATGTGAATAGATGGTCTCGTGCCGTCTTACCTCTGAGACTATCTACCCTAACCTAACCTACCCTACCCTACCCTACTGCTCCGAAGTGTAGTGTTCCTTTTTTTTTTGGTTCCTCCTGTTGTTGTCAGGCATGTGAAGCTGCAGCCCCTCGAGCCCCATTCCTGCCGTAAGCGACCAGTTGGGTTGGAGCCCTGGTCCATGCGTCCTCCCGAACCTCGGCTATCTCTAACCAAGGTCTGGGCTTCAATCCAGATTGCCATGGACCACCAACACCGTTCAATTCACCATCGCAGACATGAGTCATCCGAACTCGGAACAGATGAGCGCGAGCTGAAACTGATACGATATGTGAGCTGATATCCTCAAATAGCGCATCTAGAAATGAGCACTCCCACCCGTTATCTTGCCACTGTCAAAACAGTCATGCTATCGAGCAAACTTTAGAATAACTTACAACAAAGGTTCACGGTTAGAGACAGTAGTAAACCAGTTTGCTACTTAGCATATATCGTGATCTAACGCGTACGAGGCCTCATACAGGGGATTCCTTCGACATCTTCGAGTCTGCGTATGATCGCACTCCACAATCCGGACGGACGGCATCGGAGGTTTCTAAATAATTTGGAATCTCATCGTCCCTCCAACTCGCTTCCGATAAATGAGACAACTCCTCAAGCTTCCTGTTCGACGTCGTCGTCTTCTTCTCTATGTCTCCACCGCCAGCCTTTAATAAAGGCCCAAGCATGAACTGCATTCGCACACACTAGAGCCACCAGGAATCCAGCAATTTTCTCCCAACAAGAGGAGTCCGAGTTTGGATAGCCTAATACCTGTCTATAGAGCACTTCTGGGGCCATGAGAATCAAAAGGAGTCTAACGAATGCATCCGCCGCAGTTATGGCCTCCGTAAAACCAAACGCAAATCTCTGCGCAAGAAAAATCTTGACCACAAGTCGTCGATACACCCATGCGTCTTCGCACGATTGCCGAACAAATCGGTCCAAGTCGGAGAATGGTAGTGGCGGAATGTCTTCCGCCAGATCTGGTGGAGATTCCGCTGGCGTTATTGGATAGGCAGGTGCAGTGGGTGCACAGCGAAGATTTCGCAACAGCGCCCAACGTGCGCCGTCCAAAGGACCGGTATCTGCTTTTGTGGCCGCAGAGGACTTGGGCAAAAGCATTGAGAGGATTTCTGGATTTGAAATCCACAGCGTACGGTTGTTCTGATCTGTGCAGAGGCACTCTCTATCAAAAGCCTCAGAGGTACGGGCATAGTGGATGAAACGGGAGTAGAAAAAAGGCGTGAGAATTCGTATCTCAAGTTCCTTGAGAGAAGAAGAGGGATGAGAGTAAGCAGAAGGAGATCTAAACTTCTTCGTTGCTACATCCGGGATCCCTGGTTTATACGTAACCTGCAGTGGCTCCGTTGTGCGGTCGACGAGCGAACTGAGATACTTTTCAAAGTATTGTTCAAGCATGCTTCATCTCGTCAGTACGTTCAACTCAGTCCGTTTCTGTTCAGCTTACATTTCGGTCGCCGTAGGGTTCCTTCCCATACTACTCAGTGCCACCTCCGGCCGCACCCAGACGTGAAGTTTCCTCTTGAAGTAAATCTTCGCTGCCTCTCTCAATATCCTGGGAAATGTCACCAGTCCAACCCACCACCATGCAGCAACGAAACTGAGAGATTCCCAGGCCGTGAGGCTTGTGGGATCCTGGGGTAGGTCACATGAAAATACTCTCGCAACAAGCTTTGCATGATTTTTGGAAGATTTCAAAATAATAGTGTTGTCGATTTCCACAATCCTCCCTCCATGATGGAATGGGTCGACTGCTTTCAGGGTGTATGAGCCTTTACGGGAATTGAAAGGTGAGACATGAAAGTCCTTTGACCAGGTCTGGGTATATTTCTTCTCGGTTAATACTGGGTTGGGGTTCTTGTATGGACCGTTGGTACCCTCAGCCTCAGACAATCTATTGCCGGAAGGCGTTCGAAGAAAATACATTCGTCGTTCATCGAAAGTGTTGTTGACCTCTAAAATCATCATCTTCAAATCTTGCTCATGGCCATATATGTACCAAAAGGAGACGGGATTGAAGACGTATCCTAAAAACCGCGGCGCAGTCACTAAATAGGCGTGGTGCCATTCGTCCTCCTTGATTCCCTGCATCAATTAGCGCCCGTGGTGTCTTCTAAGCGTCCAAATAATAAAATACCTGGTCGTTCAAAAATGCCCTCAGCTTACCGTCCAGCCCGAGTTCGTTGTCACTCCTGCCCAGATGGTCTTCCGCCCTGACTTGAAGCCATCCGCTGTTGGTACCATTGCCCCATTCATCAATAACCGCAGCGGAAATCAAGCCTCCTCTTCTACCATTCCAAGGTATTGGAATACCAACAAGAAGGTACGAATAATCGAACGAGTGCCGTTTGGGGAACATACGCAAGTGAGTTGTGCGGCAAGGAAACAGCAACGGTTTCAAATGAGATTCAAGCCTGCTCCGGTCCGCTTCAGTACGCGGCTTTTTCGAGACAAGTGCATCAAGCTGTTCATCAGATTTCCGGAAGCCTCTCATATGCGAGATGGCTTTGAAAATTCCAGCAATAACAACGACACTAAAAAGAATGATTGTCGCCACCGGCCAAAAACTGAAATACAAAGAAATGTTTTCCACCTGCTGCTCCACAATCCAATCTAGCAAAACCACCCTCCATGAGTAGACGATCACTGCAAGCAAGATGATTTCGTCCTGTAAGGCAGTTGAGTCGCCGGCATCCGCTCGCCAATTCTTCAGCCAGTGCCAGAACGTGTAAAGTACGAAAAAGCTCCAGCGAGGCCTAGCTATCGGTACAAAGATAAGAAAAAGGACATCCGATAGTTCAAAGGAAAAGATTTTAATTAATGGTCTAAGATTCATGATGAGACTGTGCAGAATTGAGTTGAAGAAAAGAAAAGCCTACCTAGACAATGAAGAAACTATCCGTAGTTGACGGAACTTGTTGACACGCTAACTGAATCGGTGAAGTCGTTCATGCAGGAACCGATCTGAGACTTTGGCGCTTCTAATCGAGACAGATTTAACGGAGGGCATGATAAAGAACAGATCCATGATATTTTTATTCCCTGGAATGTGCAAGTCAAGTTCTACTGCTGAAATTACAACGTGTTTCTGTGACCAGTGTAGCAAACAAGCTCGGCGGGATCGGCGGGATCGGCGAGTTCGGCCTCCGGGCCTGCGATTCACTGCTCCGAATAAAATATTTTCGGAGCAGCAAGCGTTACCAAATAGGACAAATCTGCCGTCTTCACTCCCCCAAACCTCAGCCTTGTAGCGCTGAGCGTTCTCAGCCGTATGCAATCGCTATGATTCCTTCATCATGGACTCGATCAGCCCCCAGAGCTTGTTCATCAACTAACCTGGCCCCGTCCGAGGACTGCCTACGAAGAATTTCGTCAACTCCGTTTGTCCGTAATAGGCATACTACCTCTCTACAGTCGACCACAATCTAAGGAGACATGAGGTCTCCATCTTCGGAGTCCTTCGCGAGACCGCCTGTGCCTATAGTCTCGCTGTCAGAGAGCTCCCAGTTCCCGCACATTTCGACGCTGGCAGCAACGTAAACTCACGGCATCACCTCTTCATCATTGATTGAATCGACATCAGCATCATCACCCTCTCAAAATATAGTCTCCCCTGTTTAGCAGATACTCCGCCTTCAATTTCCAGAAAGTTTCACACCACCTACCCACTTGGGGGCGGCAACATAGCCTGGTGCAAGGTTCCCAGACTTTACACGGTCCTCCGCGTTTAGACCAATTACAAGCCCTCTACAAGTTTTTTATATCAGGAAATCACCGATCTTTGGCTTCTGGCTCACCGAGTCGTCGCTTCGAACGCTCCTGATGCCCTCTTGCCACAAGGCGGTTCACTGATACTCAAGGCAAATTCGTCAAAGACTATCGTGTTGATCATTTTTTATTCCATATCTTGAGAGGTCGCAGTTCGATAAAATGGAGTGCAAAAGATGACTGCATTGAGCACCAATTTTGAAGTAGTAAGGAATGCGCGGAACAGCACTAAGATTTTTCCGAGATCTTCGAGCACCTGGTCCAATTTGGTGCCGACATATATTGTCGGAACAGAGAGGGGGTAAATCTCCTGCAGAGGGCAGCTTATCTTGGCGGTATTCGCGCTGTCAAATTCCCGTTTGATCATGATGCCGAGTCTAGCGTCCCGCTCAAAAGTCAGATGCTTAACCTACTGGAGATTGTGTGGAGACGGTAAAATTATTTGTTGAAAATGGCGCGTCTGTGAAAGTCAGAAGGAAGAATCGAACGGCTTCAGGGAAAGCAGCTGTTCGTCACCGTGACGACATTGTCCGGTATTTACTTGAGAACCATTGCGAGAGCCTCGATCTTAACCAGCCTTACTGGAAACGTCGCCGGGATGAGTTTATTCTTCACTAGGCTTGAAGAAACGGACTTACAAGGTGGTGCGTCGAGCTACTTTCTGGAATACGCCGCTGTTCCAGATTTAACAGGGAGTCTGGGTGAGACCTTCAATCCCCTCTCAGTTTCGATAGGGATGGGTCGCAAAAAAGAAATGCGACTCCTGCTGGTCGCTGGGGCAAAAATCGAATTTGACCCCCGGAACCGTTTCAGTAGGAGAGTAGAAACTCCGATTGAGAAGGCAAAACGGAATGGACACGCCGAGATTATTGCGATGGTATTTGAAGCAAAATGAGCGCGCAAACTTAGGGGAGCGGAGGAAAGGTCCAAAAAACCAGCGGCGAAATAGTTGTAAGCCACAAGTGACTCATGCTGATTGATCCCAAAGAAAGACGTACCTCCTACTCTACGCCTCCTCACAATCACAGATGACCCGTTTAAGACGAGCAGAAAGCAGCAATCTGATCTTTCTTTACCTCCCGAAACCCCGACCAATCATCCTTGTACTCGTCCTACGATGTGAACTCCTCCAAATTTTGCTACCTCCGCTCCCAATGTCAGATTTACCAGCATGTGCATCTCCTTTACATCAATCTCTTGTACTCGCGGACTCTCTGACCGGATTCTCGATCCCTGTACGACGCGAAAGGCTATGCATTGAGAAATGCCACATTCGAGCTTCGAAATCCATTAATCTATGCACGCGGCACGCAGCACGCCAGTTATTGATATTGAAGCCCTCTTAAGACGTTGACACGATGATACACAATCCGCATCTTTGACCACCGCCACTCTCAGCACCAGGCTGCTTCTTACTTTTGATATCCATGACAGACCCGAAGACGGGCTCCACAGTACCCTATCTCGAAACGGTTTACACTTGCAATCGCTGCCTGAAGTCCTCACCCAACTCGTAGGCGTAACACTATCCGGCGTTAGCGAACACCGCTCTAGTCGTCCAGCAATCACATCAAAAGCATGATTTAGACGTTGTGAATGTGAATGTATTCCTTCCGTGAATGGGATAAAACCGCCAATTCGACCCCCGAGCAAGCTATCCAGGGGCGTAGGTACTTCTTTCCCCAGCTTCAGCCCCTCGCCCAAACACCTGCACCTCCTTTTTCGTACCCGCCATAGT
>KV745115.1:0-42680 GCA_001692735.1 Lepidopterella palustris CBS 459.81 | reverse complement strand
AAAAAAAAAAAGGAAAAAGCCACAACCTCCTCGGAGACTCTTGGGATCTGCAGCGCACGTCCCATCATCCCGCACAGCCTTGAGACCCGCGGCCGGCCCCCCTTGCTGTACGTAAGTAGGCGGCCGGGAGGTGGCCGATGACGCTGAGGAATTGACAATCCGATCCCCATGCAAACCGCTGCCTTTGTCGGCCCACATCACGTGAGCCTTCAATTGGCCCCGCCGATTGGACCACGGCCTTATCTACGTTTTCAAGCGACATCATTGTCTGCATCTCAGTGAATGGGACCATCGGCTTCCATTTGGGGGCCCAATGGTCTACCACCACACCACTTGCCTCGTCTAATCCTGCAAATTGAAGACAATCTAGGCCCGCACTTGGCTCTGTAACGTGAAGCTGGACCTCTCAATCTGCCCGCGTGCTAGCTTTGTTTTTCCTCATACAGTGTGATAAAAATCTTTAACCCCGCCAGCGATGAGCTCACTACTATTTATTTCCCTCAACTTCTCTCTCTTTCCTTCACTAGCTCACACCTCCAGCTCCTTTCACACCCTAAATACCAGTAGACACTTAAGAGATCTTTAATTTCCATTCACAATGGCCTCCGAACCCGAGTTTGAGCAGGCATACAAAGGTAAGCTGTCCTGAGCCTTACCCGATATCGGCAGAAGCAATTCCTGGTCCCTTTCGATGTGAATTACTGCTACATGGCGACTTCGAACCAGAAGCTAACTCTCACTGTGCAGAGCTGGTCTCTACCTTGGAGCACTCGACCCTGTTCCAGAAAAACCCCGAGTACAAGAAAGCTCTCGAGGTCGTCTCCATTCCCGAGCGAATCATCCAGTTCCGTGTCACCTGGGAGAATGACAAAGGCGAGTGTTGCGTCAACAGAGGATACCGTGTGCAATTCAACTCTGCCCTCGGTCCTTACAAGGGCGGTCTCCGCTTCCACCCCACCGTCAACTTGTCAGTCCTGAAGTTCTTGGGCTTCGAGCAAATCTTCAAGAACGCTCTTACTGGACGTGAGTTTCTCATTTCCGCTCATGATTCGTGTGCCAGAAGGCTGCGAGCCAATTTGAGCTACAATCAGGCAGGACGTGTACTGAGGCAAAAGCAGTCAACATGGGCGGTGGCAAGGGCGGTTCCGACTTCGATCCCAAGGGCAAGTCTGACAACGAGATCCGCAAGTTTTGCGTAGCCTTCATGCGGGAACTCAGCAAGCACATTGGCGCCGACACCGACGTGCCTGCCGGTGACATTGGTGTCTCAGGGCGTGAAATTGGCTGGCTGTTCGGCACCTACAGAGCTGAGAGGAACAAGTGGGAGGGTGTCCTAACGGGCAAGGGTGGAAGCTGGGGTGGAAGCTTGATCAGGCCTGAAGCTACCGGCTACGGTCTTGTATACGTAAGTTAGCTTCCGCAAAGACAGCCAAGTAGCGAAAGCACCTTGCTGATATGCTGAATACACATGTAGTATGTCGAGCACATGATCCAGTATGCCTCCGGTGGCAAAGAAAGCTTCAAGGGCAAGAAGGTGGCAATCTCAGGCTCCGGAAACGTCGCCCAATATGCCGCTCTCAAAGTCATCGAACTCGGCGGCACTGTGGTCTCACTCTCCGACAGTAAGGGTGCACTCATCGCCACCGATGAAAAGGGCTTCACACCAGAGCTCATCGGCAACATCGCTGAGCTCAAGGTTGCCCGCAAGGCCCTCAACGATCTCGAGAACCACTCTTTCAAGTACATCGACGGTGTGCGACCATGGAAGGAGGTTGGCAAGATCGACGTTGCCCTTCCCTGTGCGACACAGAACGAAGTCTCAGGAGACGAGGCCGCCGCGCTCATTGAAGCCGGTGCCAAGTTCATCGCCGAAGGTTCCAACATGGGATGCACACAGGAGGCCATTGACACATTCGAGGCGCACCGAAAGGAGAAGAAAGGCGAGTCCATCTGGTATGCGCCCGGCAAGGCTGCCAACGCTGGTGGTGTGGCTGTCTCGGGTCTTGAAATGGCGCAGAACTCGGCACGCCTGAGGTGGACATCAGAGGAGGTCGACGAGAAGCTCAAGGGAATCATGAAGGCCTGCTTCGAGAACTGCCTTGAGACAGCCAAGGAGTACATCACCCCTACTGAGGGTGAGTTCCCGTCGCTCGTGAGTGGTGCCAACGTTGCGGGATTCAAGAAGGTCGCAGCTGCCATGAAGGACCAAGGTGATTGGTGGTAGGCGGTTGTATATTAAAGTAGCATTGATACAGAGAGAGGGTTTGTTTCTGGGATACTGGAGTGATTTGGATAAGGTTTGGTGAGGCTGGTCTTGGATGCATTGTAGATACTCTATACTCACTCACGAATACGACAGAACATGACAAACTCCATGATGGAAAAGGTGTATGCGCTTGTGCTGGATAGACCTCGAACAGATAATTGGGCAGCGCCCTGTGTAAAGGTTTTCGCGGCCTGAAGTCTTCCCGACCCCAACTCTACCTTTCGACTTATTCTGACCTGGAAGCTTAAATTCAAGCTTCTAGGTATGCTGTTATGCCTCAGGCTCAGATTGCCTGACCACTTTCATCACTGCCGAAGTATATTGCTTGCCAATATGCCCAGTTATGGTGTTGAGGTTGGAACTTGACACTGGTGTTTTAGGGTGAAAAGCACCAAATAGATATAAGGATCAGTCGGGGTTCAAAGCGAATATGGAAATATGGTCGATGGAGCATTCTTAGAAATGCTTCACTATATGTCACACTAGTGATCTTATTGGACTGGAGTGGAGTGAAGCGCCTTACTATCTTAGGCAATTTGCTAGCTATAATAGGAAGTTACTAGGCCTAAAGTAACTTGGACTGGAGTGGATCGAAGGCCAAATCCACTCCGCTCCACTCCACTCCAACAAAGATCACTGTGTCGCACTAGCTGCGACTTTAGCACCAGGGAAGTCCGAGACTGAATAAAGTCCGGAGCTCTGGATAATAGCATCTTAAAAGCATGTGGGAGTGAGTGTGGTTCTGTGTACTTGATTGGTCAAACACATGTGAAAGATTGCCTTCCCCCTTTGCTTTTCTCTCTCTCCCATATGTCGCTATTTGTATAGCTTTTAACAAACAACCATTAGCGATCAAGGCCGGATAGATTCTACACGTAATGAGCGAATAGACCGTCGAGGGGAGGTAGAGCGCGGCACTTGTCTCTCCTGCATTGCGGATATCCTCTCGTTCTCGGCGGAAAAAAGCCCTTGCGGTCGCCACTTAACGATCCGCAAATGCTCGGAGTCCCAGCATTGGAAATTGGGGACGAGGAGACTTGCCTGCCTTCGCTCCCGGATCCTTCGCAACTGTTTCCCAGCTTCAGATGCCCGTGAGCACTATGGAGAGGTTCCTTAAAGTCTCAGGAAATCCGTTCTGGAGAGCTCCGTGCCTGGCAATATTGCGAGTTTCCTTCCCAAAAGCTCTCCCTATATGTGAACTGTCGGATGAGCATGTCTCTTACGAATGGCAGCCGGGTGTGTGTTAGTGGCCTTGCTCCTCGGAGGTTGCTTCGTATCCCATGGTTTCCGAGAGCTGAACGGAGCATGGCGCAAAAGCTGCATCCTGGTAAAGACACGGGTTTTTGTTGTAGCAAACTATATGAACAAGAGTTAACTGAAGGAAACTGTTCAGGAGATGTCTGGCCAAACTGTTGACGACAATATCGCAATGGTCCATCACCAAAAGAGACGACCAAGGTTCCGGGCTGGAGGAAAGACAGGATACTGAACAGCTGACAAGATTTGGTTTTAGTTAAAAATTGTGCACCTGGATAGCTCTATCGAGGAATACCGGAGCGCTCAAGCCGGTTCACTTGTTGACTGAGAAGAGACAATTCAAGCAGGCCGCCGTCCGGTGGCCTGAAGAACCCTTACTGGAAAAACACTGACGTTGCTGAAATTTTTCGTCTAATTAACATTGTACGCAGACAAAAAGCATGAAGCAAACAGGGGTCCCTGTATTTCCGAATATTCCTGGCACATCTGGGCTGATCGAGCCCATATTTTGGTAGTGTTGCAGATGATTTCTTGATACCGATATAGTTCCGCTATCATCTCCCATATCATTCTCAGATCCATCCTTGTTTATTTCGGCATCTATTTCTCCATATGTCCCCAGCACGTCGATACTCTCTTCTCTTATCTTCTTCAGAAAAACAGTCTCAATCATCGCTCGCAAAAATTGTATTTCAGCTCTCAATGTCCAAATCACTCCAAAAATGTCGCATATTACCGGAGAGGGAGGTAGCGCTGTCCTGGTCATATTTGGTGCTCTTCTCATATGGATGGAAGAGTTCCTTACGCTGACTAAACGAATCTCTCCGCATGTCCACTCCCTCTTGTCTCTCTGCGTTTTCGTCCCTGATGGGTGTGTTTTCGTGCAGCGTGGCGCTTCGGAGCCTCGGTCGTTGCCTCACATGCATCAGGGTCAATAAGGTTTTGGGGAACGGGATTGTCCGTTATCACCCCTGGCGCCTCCAATAAACGTTACCGAGGGGTCAAATGGAGGCATATCATGGGCTCCCGGTGATTAGAGAAATACCCCAAACCTCATAGCCTGGGAGCTTAGAACTCCAACCGCAATTGCTTGATTGCTACTTTGACTTGACGGACGGAACTCCCTCACCTAAGCAACGAGCTTGGGCCCGGAGGCCTAGATATCCTTAATTGGTTCCTCCCCTGATCTGAAGAACATGCATAACCTGGATACTATCAAGGGACGTTGCCCAGGTGTGGGGCTGATAGCATAGGACCTCGGGTATTGACCAGGTTTTAAAGGCCTATTAATGATAGGGTCATTTTGCGGCCCCTGGTACTGCAAGGGTGAAGCGCCTTAAGGCCTAGGTGGTAGAAGCTTGGAGGAGCTTGGAGATATAAGGAGTGCGCCAGCTGCGTGGAAATTCTGCCTGGCGTCATGTGGTGCGCAGCATTCCAAGGATCAAGAGTCCCCTTTGTGCAATGGACTTTATTCAATCGGTTTTCTTCTATACTCCCAGATAACTTGCAATTCTCCTGGTTCGAGATAGAGTGAACGCACACTCCAATGCTCCAGATGTTCCCATTTAATCCAGCAGGCTTTTACGATATGCACATAGGAGGCCAGCCTCATCTGAGGGGAATTTTGCGCAAGCTTTAGTATTGGCGTGTCGTCATGCCCCACGCTTTCTTCGCTTTCGATGGCCAGGTATTGATATCTTGATCCATTCAAAATTCTCATCTGAGAGAGCATAGTAGCTCGATATTGACTGGCCGCGGAATGGTGTCATTACCAGGTTTTCGACGTAACCCGTATGCAACGTCATAGCAACACATAGATGGCTCCATATATTCCCCCTCACACTGGTTATCTGCACCTTCAGCTCGGCTGCTTTGCCCACGTCTCTTGGTAACCGACACACGACCACAGGCCTGATGTCTTGCCACGCTAATGTTCCTCGTGCTTCGAGACACGCAGGACGCCGTTGGATTTGAAGGAGTTGGACGGTAGTTGATGTAACTGGTAAGGGTTGGCTACCGAAATTAGACCAAACCTAATCCAAAAAATCGAATTAAAGCCTCGGACCGGTTATATAAACGGTTCGATCAGCTCAACCAGACACAATGGTGTGTATTTGGGTTAACTGTGCTATAAATAATATAGCACAGTCGATTAAGGAAGGCGCGGAGTAGTTGAACCAAGCAGCAAACGGCGAATTAGAGCTCTATATAGCCTGAGCGACGCTTGCAGCTGGTTAAAGTAGTTAATAGGCTAATTAGAATTTCGGACTCAACCATCGCGAGTCTTCGCATAGTGTCGAGAGGCCATTATCCAGTATGCAGGCCGCGAGGGTGTCCTGTTACCGAAGCCACGGGGATTGGCTTCCAAGACTAGCAAAGACAGCCAAGTGTGTCCAGTTTATGCTGTATCGTCGACAGTGTTAGGTTAAGGGCCAGTGCGATTCTAGCGCCGAAGTCGTACTGTGGTGTATCAGCCTATTGAGCTTTGAACACTAGGACGGACCTGGACAGTATCGGTACAAGAGACGAGATGTTTTATATTGGAGGTTTAGACGAAGGAATACAAGCTCGAACTGCTAGAGAGCAACAGGTATACGCGAGCGTCTATAGCAAGGGATATAAGAAACTCTTCGGATATCAAGAGGTAGGTATTGTAGGTAGTTTGAAGATGTGATGAGAAGCCAACCGGAATAAACGGCAACTAATGCAAACGACGAAAGTGAATGAACACGAAGAGGAGAAGATAATAAAATGAATGGAGAGGGCAATTGATTACAAACTCGAAAGGATAAAACACTGACAGAGATCTAAGAACAAAACGCAGGCACAGTGAGCAGTTTGATCGGATGGAGAGAATCAATACCAAGAAACTTGGAGGGTTCGAACATCTAGATATCTAGGTAGGCAAAAGGTAAGCTTGAATGGGTCCAGCGGATGGCAAGAGTAAGGAACTTTCTGCTCTGTCAATATTAAAGAGCATGCTCAATGGCCTGCAGTACCACACTGGCCACAAAACGGTAATGCTGCATTTCTCAAACCAGTCCTTCATATATCAAGTACGACACGCGGGCAATAGATCCGGCGTTAGCAAGAGATGGGGATTGAAGAATAAATACATGTTTCACCAAGTGATAGTGGGCACGCTTTTCAAATAGTGCACAGAAAGTTCTCTTCATTAAAATCAATGGCGGAAATGAATGGCACTGGAAGCAGCAACTCAAGATCCAGGGAAGAGGCAGCCGGGACATTCTTATGCATGTCACGCATCAGAGCGTCTACCAGAGAGGTCATATTCTGGCGAACACTGAAAGCATGGGTAGATAAAAGTGGCAATCTCAGGCATTCTTATACTTTCATATATCAAAGTGTAGTTCGTTCTCTGAGATAGTGTCTAGTAATAAGAATAACCATACGTTGTCTCTCGGAAATAGCAAGAGCTATTAAGACTATAATAAACAATACAATGCCCAACAACATGCCAGTGTAGCCATCCTTCAGACACAAGAAAACGCCATGACCCATCAATCATAGAAAATAAAACACCAAAGCAATCGCCTGCCAGCTCATCAACCATCCAGAATCCACCCCATGCCATGCATCTCATTACTTAACCAGGACTTACCCGCTGCACATGACGCATGCCTCCTTGTTCTCAATCGAGCACTGAAGCACTTTGTCCGCATAGATATCTTCTTCTCGCGCCTCACTTTCATCTTCCTTGTCCTCATCTTGCCCGATAGCAGCTTCCGGAAGGCGTTGTTCATCTAGCGCTTGCTTGCCCTGAGGATCGGTGCTTAGGAGCTTAGGGCTCTCGCCCTCCTCTGCATCAGCTGTGAATGGCTTCGCCGCAATAGCACTGTCTTTCTTAGGCGTGCCAGTGGAGAGTCGCTTGCTATCAACCGTTGGGGGCGGTGTTGAAGACGGTGTTGGAACGCCATTCGGTGCGGGCATGCTTGCAGGAGCACCGTTGGGCGTTTTAGCCATGTACATGGGTCGAGGAACGGCTGATGGAGAAGGAGA
Organism: Lepidopterella palustris CBS 459.81; assembly: GCA_001692735.1. Taxonomy (NCBI): domain Eukaryota; kingdom Fungi; phylum Ascomycota; class Dothideomycetes; order Mytilinidiales; family Argynnaceae; genus Lepidopterella; species Lepidopterella palustris. The sequence goes on along the minus strand of KV745115.1, from coordinate 35,137 downwards.
GCTAGGATAGCTACCCGAAGGCATGCCTCGCTTCCTGCCTGCACCAAGAGTTCGCGCAACGCTCTTATCTGCAACCTTGAGAGCCTCTTGGTCCACGGTGAATTGGATAGGTGCAGAAGCGGCCATGGTACGGAGGTAATACATGCCAGTCTTGAGTCCAAGCTTCCATCCGGTGAAATGCATGCTCGTTATCTTGCCCATGGTCGGTTCCTTCATGTGGATGTTGAGGGATTGAGACTGGTCAATAAAAGCACCACGGTCAGCGGCCATCTGAACGATTGTGCGCTGCGAGATTTCCCAAACAGTCTTGTAGAGAGCCTTGATATCGTCCGGAATGTTCGGAATACGTTGAATGGAGCCGCCGTCTGCAATGATGCGGTTCTTCATGTTATCCGACCACAAGCCCATGTCGACAAGATCTTTGAGAAGCCAGGGGTTTACAACCTGGAACTCGCCGGCTAAAACGCGGCGCGAGTAAATGTTCGAGGTATATGGCTCAAAGCATTCGTTATTACCCAGAATCTGAGAGGTTGATGCTGTTGGCATGGGAGCAACAAGGAGGGAGTTCCGCACGCCATGTTGAGCAATTGACGCCTTGAGAGAGTCCCAGTCCCATAGGTCGGTTGGGGTCACATTCCACATGTCATATTGGAGAATACCCTGCGAAACTGGCGAGCCCTCGTAGGTAGCATAGGGTCCAAGCTCTTTAGCAATCTCGCAGGAGGCAGTCAGAGCGGCGTGGTAAATGGTCTCGAAAATTTGGATATTAAGCTTCTTCGCTTCTGGGGAGTCGAAGGGAAGACGCAGCGCGAGGAAGGCATCAGCAAGCCCCTGGACACCAAGACCAATGGGTCGATGTCGGAAGTTGCTGCGGCGGGCCTCTTCGACTGGATAATGATTGACTTCGATAATCTTGTTCAGGTTACGCGTGACAAGCATAGTGACCTCGTGAAGCTTCGCAAAGTCATACACGCCGCGATTGTAGTCGACGTACGACGGCAGGGCGAGAGAGGCAAGATTGCAAACAGCAACCTCATCGGGTGCGGTATACTCGATGATCTCAGTGCAGAGATTGGAGCTTCGGATAGTACCAAGGTTCTTCTGGTTGCTCTTGCGGTTGCAGGCATCTTTGTAGAGCATGTAGGGATTCCCGGTCTCTGTTTGAGCTTCGAGGATAGCATACCACAGCTTCTGAGCACGAACAGTCTCTCGACCACGGCCCTCTTGTTCGTACCTGGGCCAATTTTTAGTTTCATTTTCGTAAAGAACTATGATATGCCTACCTGTGATACAGTTCCTCGAACTCGTCTCCATATACGTCGGCCAAGCCAGGAGCCTCATTCGGACAGAAGAGTGTCCACTCGCCATTATCTTGGACTCGCTTCATGAAAAGATCCGGAATCCATAATGCGTAAAAGAGATCCCGGGCTCGGATTTCCTCCTTGCCATGATTTTTCCGCAGGTCGAGGAAACCGAAAACATCCGCATGCCAAGGCTCTAGGTAGATGGCAAAGGCACCAGGACGCTTGTTACCACCTTGGTCAACGTAGCGCGCCGTGTTGTTGTAGACTCGGAGCATAGGGATAAGTCCATTCGATGTACCATTTGTACCACCAATATACGAGCCAGTGGCGCGGATACGGTGGACGTTCAAGCCAATGCCGCCAGCGGTCTTAGATATCATAGCACAAGTCTTCAACGTGTCGTAAATGCCTTCAATACTATCATCTTTCATATCGATGAGAAAGCACGATGACATCTGCGCCGACGGAGTACCGGCGTTGAAAAGTGTTGGAGAGGCGTGAGTGAAGTACTTGTTGGACATATAGTTGTAGGTCTCCAGGACCCTCTCAATGTCTTCACCCCAGATACCAACGGCTACACGCATAAGCATATGCTGTGGGCGTTCGGCCGTCTTGCCATTAATGCGAAGGAGGTATGAACGCTCGAGTGTCTTGAAGCCGAAAAACTGGTAGTTGAAGTCACGGTCATATACGATAGCGGAATTGAGGTCCTCGGCGTGCTTCATCACGGTATCGTACAATTCCTTGGACACCATTGGCTGATGTGTTTTGTTCTTGGGGTTGATATAATGGTAGAGGTCAGAGACAACAGCTGAAAACTGCTTTTTTGTCTGCTTATGCAGATTTGACACGGCAATACGGGCCGCGAGGATGGCATAATCTGGATGTGTAACAGTCATGTATGCTGCTGTCTCGGCAGCCTAAAGTAGTGATATCAATCAGTATGGATTGGATGGTTCGAAGCATGGAACGCGTCGAGAAGTTCGGATGGCAAACCCACCAAGTTGTCTAGCTCCACGGTCGTCACCCCCTGATACACACCAGAGATGACCTTCTGGGTGATTGCAGCAGCGTCGATGTGCTCGGGATCTAGGCCATAGCATAGCCTAGAGACTCGGGCAGTGATCTTATCGAACTGTACACGTTCCTTGCGGCCATCTAAGGGACGAATTAATGCTGGATGCAGAAAAGAATTGGAAGGAAGCACATTAATTTACTTACCACGCTTGAAGACATACATGTTGAAGGAGGCTGGGGTATCTAAAGTATCTTACAAGACAGCGGTGGTGTTTGGTGTTGGAGTGTGGACGGCGAGGGGCATAGGCGTTGAATAAATAGGTGCAGGGAAAGACGCGACCTGAGGAGCAAAGCAGCGCGTCGTGAAAAAACAATTAATTGCAATCACGTGACGGACCGGAGAGTTTGCTAATGCGAAGCCGACGCTGGCTTGGACTTTTTTGTGATTCGAGACCTGAGAGTGTATACACACAACACCAAGCCCCGATAATACCGCCAACTCTGTTCTGGGTGCAGTGAAGTTGCTCTTTGTCTCAGAGCCCGAATTGGATGGTAGGTTACTGATACTGCTCGCGCCATCTTCTTTGCTCCTCTCCGAATCCCCGACACTCCATGGCAGGCGGAAAGGCAAAGTACCGCCATCTCAGTCGTACATCTTCACATCGACAAGCCCTCCTCCGAAATCTCGTCACATCGCTCTTTGAGAACGAATCGATATCTACAACATGGCACAAGGCGAAAGAAGCGCAGCGGCTAGCAGAGAAGCTGGTCACGTTGGGGAAGAAGAACACGGAGGCCACCCGGAGGAGAGCACACCAGATATTATACGTATGGCATTCTACTTCGTAATCAGAAAAGCGAAGGGTTGCACGTGTGCTAATTGATCCGTCCTGGAATACAGAAACCTCACGAACTCGTCCCCAAACTTTTTGGCCCAATACGAGAGCGCTACGCCGATCGACCTGGAGGGTACACACGTGTTCTCCGAATTGAGCCTCTAAAGGAAGATCAAGCACCCTCCGCTATCCTCGAGCTTGTGGATGGGCCAAAGGACATGCGATTCGCAATGACGGCCCGGACGCTCGCACGTTTGAGGGATGAGGGGAAAACTGTGAATGAAATCACAGAAGCAAACATCGCAAAAGTCACGAGGTATAGACCACAAGGCAAAGACGAACTAGAAGAGTTGGTAGGAAAGATGGAGGAATTGATGGAGAAGGAGGAAGAGCATGGAGCACCGGAACCTTTCCAGAGGAAGGTTTATCCAAAGGACCCATTTCGACTCGGTCTGGGACTTTAATGATTAGGCTACTGCTAAATTCCTATGTATTACTTGGCTGTGTACTATATCTTGTTATATTAATTAGGACAAGATGCCCAGGAGGTGCTGGCTCTATAGCAAGGGCCTGGGATTGTAGAAATTTGCCTCCATCCATGCTCCTTCCTTCCACCAGTTATTGGATCATGGATAATTTCTTTGCTAGGATATCGGTTTTACCTAAAGATATCGAAAGGTCTTTGTGACAGCTCTGGAGGAAAATAAGCGAATTTCAATCAAAGCCTCTCTGACTTTCTCCAGACCAACCCTGAAGCTCTTCGAAGTGTATCTGAGCTGATGCCAACCACAAACACGCCTTCGACCTCTGGAGTCACCCTTCACCTAGTGCGTGTTCGGCTAAGCCACTGCGGTCTGAAATAGACCTTTTATAGAGCTATGTAGATTTCCTTAACTTCAAAAGCCTTGAGAACGCGTAGGTTGTCATTTTAAAAGGTTTAATTTATGGTCAGAGTTTTATGGGTTCAGGACAACGCTAGCAAAGCCAGAACAATCGATAGAAATCTAGAATTTATAGTTCTTCTGGCTAGAATCGGGTTTTTTGCGTATTGGGTTGAGACTGCAAATCTAAGGTGGACCGTCTTGGAATCGAACCTTACCTACAGTGCTCCAACCTGCGCTCTGACCTAATTGAAGTCTCCTCAATATGTATACCAAGACCTGAAAACTCCTTTGGAGTCTTGTAGAAGCTTCAATGCTATAGTCGAATCTATGCAACTCAATGCGTAGGCGTGGATTTGAATAGGAGTTGAGCCCAACACGCCCTTAGTTATTCGGAGCACCCATACCCGAACACCCAAGCCGTCACATAAACAACTGAAGGGAAACCACTTTAGATTCTCGATGCCTATGTAGATTAGATACACCGCCCTCCGTCGACCTCTAAATTCACCCCTGTGATGAATTTTGCCTCATCGCTTGCCATGAAAAGACACGCAGACGCTACATCCTCGACCTCGCCGATACGCCCCATTGGAACATTGAAAATGAACTTCTTCCTGTTCTCGGGCGTGTCTTCCATGCCGGTGAAGGAGGAAAAGAGGCCGGTGCCGGTGACGAGGGGACAGATGCTGTTCACACGGATTTGGTTGGGGCCGAATTCTGCTGCCAGACCTTTTGTTGCCTGCGAAAATTGTCAGCACATACAGCTATTGGTGGAGACAACGTGATGGACGTACATTCCATATCGCCCCTTTCGATGCATTATACCACACTAAACCTGGCCTGGGCCTCGTAGCTCCCACAGATGCGATATTTATTACCACTCCACCTTCTTTCCGCTCAATAACGTGGGGCATGAATGCGTTGCAACCCAAATATACACCCTTCACATTGACGTCAAAGACTTTTTGGAACTCATCCTCAGTCACATCAAGAGTAGGCTTATTTCTGTATGATGTCCCCGCGTTGTTGACCAGAATATCAACCTTGCCAAACTGTTTGGTCGCTGCATCCATTGTAGCCTTCCAGTCTGAAGAGCTCGTGACGTCCATTTTCTGGAAGGCCATGTGGGAGGACTGCTCAGAGACGGTTTTCTGGCCACCCTCGGCATTGATATCACAGACGAGGACCTTGCAGCCCTCTTTGGCAAAGGCCTTGGAGATGGCAGCCCCGAAGCCTGATCCGGCACCTGTAGAATAGCAACATTAGTGCATTTTGCAGCAGCATGATTGATTTGAGGGATAAAAACCTGTTACTATGGCGACTTTGCCCTCCAAACGACCCCTAGACGCCATGACGAAGCCTTGAAGTGCAGCTGAATTCTTTCGGTGTTGTATTGAGATAGCTATAGCTGAGAAAAGCTTCTCTGCTACGAATGGTGTTAGTGTTCTAATAAGTTAGCTCTCCGACAGTAGCAGGTCAGGGCAGACGGATAGCTTGAGGGGCGTCAGCTATCCCCACCAATGAGGTCAGACGACGCTCAAGATGATGAAGCCCCCAATTGGCAGAGTCACGGCGTGCCGAACTTGCGGAACATGTACGCGTTAATGCAGCTGTGGTGTGGTGGGGTTACTTTGGAGGAAGAGGGGGCTTGACGTCGTGTTTGGGATGGAAAATCCTACCCACCTGCAGACCGCCCGTCCCGCATCACCACCTGCGCCTTGCCGACAACCGCCCTCCGCCTCTCATGGTTGTAGGCCAATGAATGCAGTCGACGTGGAAGTAAGAGATGGGTTAAGTATAAAAGATTTGGCATGCTTACTGTTGACTGGAGAAGCACTCGGCCATCTCGAATTCCTTTTCTAGATGCATCACCATCGAGAAACCTCTCCAACACCTTTACCCACAGGCCAGTTTACTGATAAGTAGACAATCACTGTCCCGACCGAGGCGATTGAAACGAGTCAGTCGACACTGCAGGTGGCCCTCCAGAAGTAGACTTTGCATGTGCCCGTCATTTGACCGTGTACTGTGGGTCAACTTCAACTCGACAATTGTTTGAACAATTGTTCATCTCGTGCATCCCGCTATCTCCGTTATTGTCTGCATGAGCATGGCGGCTAAACAGGAGTTGCCATTCAAGGTGCGTTTGTATTGTATCTGATTTTATTTACAGCCAAAAAATAACCAAATGCTGAGCAACTCTCCACTAGCTCAATGACCCGGACCTTTTCCACTCCGAGTCCTTCGTCCATGGGAAATGGGTCAAGTCTAAGTCAGGGAAGTTTTTCGAAGTCGTTGGTTAGTTATCGCTATCTCGTAGAGCTCTCTGCGTGTCATCATCAAGTCTAATAGATGCGAAAAAGATCCTGGAACCGGAAAGACATGGGCCGAATGCCCCACTAACGATGCCTCTGATGTCGACGAGGCCGTGAAAAGTTGTCATGAATGCTTCGAAGGGTATAGAAAGATTAGCCCTCGCACTCGAGCGCAGATGTTGTTCAAATGGGACTCTCTGATCCGAGAACATCGCGAGGACTTGGCAACTCTTTTAGTATATGAGACTGGGAAGCCCCGCGCTGAGGCCTACGGCGAACTCGACTACTCCACCGGGTTCACTTGGTGGTTTGCCGGCGAAGCAGAGAGAATTCAAGGAACCGTGTTTACACCTTCAGCACCGGACCGGAGGGTCTTTACTATCAAGCAGCCTCTCGGTGTCGCTGCCGCTCTCGTTCCTTGGAACTTCCCTATAGCTATGGTATTGAGAAAAGCTGGCGCAGCACTGGCAGCAGGCTGCACCATGGTTGTCAAGCCATCACCAGAAACCCCAATCACATGCCTCGCGCTTGCATATCTCGCAGATAAAGCAGGCTTTCCCAAGGGCGCACTCAACGTGCTTACCACCGACCTTGAAAAAACGCCAGACCTAAGTGAAGCGCTTTGTCGGCATCCGCTTATAAAGAAGGTTACATTCACAGGATCTACTCGAGTTGGAAAACTCGTGGCCAAACTGTGCTCCGATGGCTTGAAAAAGTGCACCCTCGAACTTGGAGGCAACTGCCCATTTTTAATATTTGACGACGCTAATATCGATCAAGCTATGGACCAGCTCTTTGCTTTGAAATGGCGCCACGCTGGTCAAGCATGTGTCACAGCTAATCGCGTATACGTTCAATCCGGTATCTTCAACAAATTCCTTGACAGATGGAATGCGAAATCTAAAAAGTTGGTCGTCGGCCACGGCGCGGACAAGACTACGACCATGGGGCCAGTCACTACTCCCCGCGGTGTTGAGAAAGCCCTTTCCCTAGTGGAGGATGCAAAGGCAAAAGGTGCGAAAGTACTTATGGGTGGCAATAAGATCTCCAACAACAATGGCTACTTCTTCGAGCCCACAGTTATTACTGGTATCACTCAAGAGATGGACGTTGCGAAAGAGGAGATTTTCGCGCCAATTTGCACCTTCATCCAGTTTGATTCAGAACAAGAGGCGGTCAAAGCCGCGAATGATACAAGTATGGGACTTGCCTCATATTGCTTCACCAAAAATGTGGACAGAATATGGCGGCTTTTTGAGAATTTAGAGGCCGGCATGATTGGCTTGAACACAGGCAAGTTCACCTCTAGGATACGAGGCTGTTCCTAATCACTTGCAACAGGCAACTCCTCGGCTGCGGAGTCACCTTTTGGTGGAATGAAAGAGTCAGGTTATGGGAAGGAGTCTGGCAAAGATGTTGCCGTCTCCGAATACATGGTCACAAAGACAGGGACTCTCACAGTTGAAGGACTGGTATAATATTGCGTTTTCAATGCTAGAATAGGAGACAGCATGCGCCAGAAGTCAGGATAAGACTTCAACAATCGTTGCTCAGGGCCTCTACGTAAGCGTTATTACATGAATGCTAGGTCCTAGACAGAAGAACTCTAGGTGAACGTCTGATGCACCTCCACCGTCTTCATAATCATTTGCTGGTCATCCATAGATGGCCTCCGATTGCCATGGCCCTGCGGCTCCGAGTTCCCATGAACTGACGTCTCAAGAGAGCCTTGTTGCACCTTGTCCCCGATCAAGACGTTCTCGTCGGATCCAAAGTCAGGAATGTTCTTCATAGTAACATTGTTCCTCTTCCTATGAGCAGAATCCATCATTTCAATGCTACGATCAGTGGAATTGTATCCGGTGTATCCAGTGCGATTCAAAGTCTTCGCGAAGTGGTACCTGTAGAATGCTGGCAAAACAGGGAGGCAAGCGCAAATGAGCCCAATGTTGACTTCGGCAATGCTACAGGATTGTCAGCTCAGAATACGCAGCTGAAGAGATTGGACTTACCCCCAGAGGTTGACACGCATGAAGATCAGAGTCTGGTTGGGACTCGTCCCATTATGGACGATATCTACCAGGCGAATGACACTCGCTACGCAAGCCAATCCACCGGCACTGAAAACGGCCGCCACCCTCAATTTCTTCTTGAGCGGCATATGCAGGTCACTCGCCAAAGGCAGAGGCAACGCAAAAATAATTAAATCTGAAAGGACCGAAATGCAAGAGTCGGCGAGGATGAGAGCTCTCTGATTGAAGCACTGTCCCTTAATATCTGCATCCCAGAACACTTCCACTGGACGACATATCATGGCTTTAATGACTATGACGGGGAGATAGTAGCCTAGCATGAAGCCTATGAAGATGTAAATGCCCATCACGGCTCTCTGGTAGGGCGCGAAGACTCGGGTGAGGAAGATGAGAATAGAAGTCTTGATGAAAAAGGCGCAAGGCCCGTATAGGACCATGGTAACATAAACAGTCTTGAGGACGGTCGTTAATGATGTCCTATGATCCAACGAAGAGTTGACTTACTTTTCCAAAGGACTCAATCTGGCTCTTGGGCACTTCCCACTGGTTTATTCCACCACCAAAATGACCCACTGCGCAACCGTCAGCATTCTTGGACTCACATGGTTGGAAAGAAGAACAAACTCGTCAATGCGGTCGCAGAGTACCCGACACTTAGGATCTAGAATCCGTTTCAGTCACAAAAGGGCTACGACTAAGTATTCTCGTGAAAACTCCTACCCATCCCACTATGCACAGCCCTTTGGCAAGATCAGTGGACACTCGTAAGCGCTCTAAAACTGGCATGCTTACAATCATCTTTTCCCCAATTGCGAGTGACTGAAGCCCGTACATGAACTCTCAAAGCCATCAAGACACCGACGATTGACAAACACAACGCCTGCGTTACTATATTTGCAATCCATACTGTCTTTTTCGGATGATCAAAGTTCGGAATGACTCCCGGCGGTGGTGGGAGAGCACCTTCGACCATATTGGCGGAATCAAATCTCCTCGACGAACCAAACGATGAGCAAATTCATTCGACGACAGCAAAGCAACAGTCAACGCTCTCGGAAACGCAAAAAGATTCAGAGTACAACAACAACAACAGCAGCAACAGCAGCAACAGCAGGAGACAACAAAAAGGGTTGTGATAAACAAAAATTGAGCACGAGAGGCAATCCTCACAGAGTCACGCTTCTAGAAGAACACCCGCCAGCCCTGCCATTCTCGGTGATTTATACCGAACCCTAAAACTTCACAGATCCTTTCCTCATACGACTCCTTCTTCCCCTTCCCTTCCCGTCTCATCCATGCCCGCCTCCACATCCTGCTACAGCCCCAGGTTCGCATAGCGGACACCGCCCGCAAGCATTTCACGCACGAGTTTTAACGATCGCCGCAGCCTTGGCTCCCCGCCGTCTCTACTCTCCCTTCCCTGCCCTTCTGCGCATTGGCGACGAGCGAAGGTAGCATTCGAGGACGGGCTCGGAACCAGAGAGGTGCCGACTCCCACCAGGCACAGTCCCCAGGGGTTCACTTTGAAATAGAGTTTGGCAACCGCCCTGCGCCAAAGGTTGTAATGGACTTGCGTGTTCCTCCAGGATATGCTTGGCATTTGTGTCTCTCCAGGATGCCGTTGGAGTGAGTGGTGCCAATGAGGGCGAAGGGCGGTGCTTGGTGGCTTTTCCACCGCCACGGCTCCACGAGTCAAGGCGTTTCTGGCTGTTGCAGGGTTTCTCAAGCCTCCCGCCTCCCTCGTCCCGCTGCCGAACATGATGAGTGATGCGACGCGGACAGTGACGGATCTTTCCACGATGGGTTTTTGTGTTTTCCATTGCATTGCATTGCATTTCTTTTTTTTTCTTTTTCTTTTTTTTTCCCCACTGCAGAAACACTCCCAAATTATTTAATCATAGATAGAGCAGTACGGCCCATAGCACAATCAGACCCAGCGCCAGGCGCCCCCTGTCTTAGATGGCCATGGGTATTCCCCGCGCCTCAAAATCTCCGTAAGCAAGCCAAAAACCGGCAGCAGCATCCCTTGGCCACACGTTGAACTTTAAGTGGGGGATACGATGGAAGAAACCGAGGTCTGATCTGAGTTCTGATACAAGAGACAACAAAGCAACCTAGTCTAGACCTTACGATTTGCTTCGGAGTACGGGTGCGGAATGAACATTATTCATGACTCCAAGGGTTGAATCTCGACCATGTGCCATTTTGCGAGCTGGAGGGATGAGAAAACTTCCCTTCCGGGGCCCCCGACTGACAGGTATCGACCTTCCTCTGACTCTGGTCTTAGCAGAGCGGATTAATGTTGCAGCAAATTCTACATTACGAGTGTGATTCCGCTCCCTCGGTACCTACTAGTTTATATAGGTGGAAGCTCTCTCGCCGATAACGGTTAGCGGTGAGCCAATATTCCAGAAATGCAGCCAGACTGTAGACCGAGCGAGGTAAATGCCCGACTTGGAACGGTTGTTGATTGGGGACTGGTTGGCTGATGAACAGGCAAAAACGCCTTTGTGTTGGTTACAAACTCGAAAGCCACCTGCAAAAATATCCCGCCGCATGCGACACCGGCTTTTTGTATGTCTTGGTCGAAGGCTCATATTAATAAAAATAAAAAATCACCCTCAACTCATACGATGTTTCTTTCGTTTCCGTCGGAAAGGGGTTGCTGTGTGATGAAACTCGGGAGGAGGGATATTCTGCTAGAGCCAAGGTCTGCGTTGGCCTGTGAACGGGTGGCGGGAGAGAGAAGATCTACACCCGTCCCTTGTTTTAATTATTCTTTAGTATGGAGATCTTGTCCAGAAGTGGACGGGACTGACGAGTAGAGTAAGGATTTTCGCACCGTCGAAACTAGTGAAGTGAGCACAAAATTGGCAGGGACAAAGGGGAAGATCAGAGGAAAACCGAGGTCTAGGGAAATGGGTCCTTATGAACAGTCATCTCCCATGAACAAAACCAATGCAATCTATGAATTTCGAGCGGCCTTTCTACGTAGCCACGATCATGTCCATTTTTCCACACTCCATTTCCCAACTTCTAGAAAATAGCCATACAGTTTGGCGGCGATGACACACCGCCAGGCATATTCAACGGCGCGGAAGCAACGAAAAATGTCCACCTCTCCAGCTCCTTACACATTCTCGACAGCTCCTCGAGATCGAACATTTCACCGATCGGGATGCCCCAACCGGCCAAAAGATACTCGTGCAGGAACATATTGGGGTTCTTTGGAGGATAGACCTTCAGTTCAATCAGCACTGCTAGCACACATGCATTGTTCTCAAGGCAGAGAGATATGAGGTGTTGAAGAAAAGGAGTATTTTAGTCACCTCCCAACTAATCGCGTCTCCCGCTACAGCTGCAAACCCACAATCCCAAATCCACCTCAACACTTCCTCACTCGCCTCGACACCCGCATGCTGCGGCACATCACTCGTCGCATACGCTTCCTTCTGCTGGCTGCTCATCCGCTCATCCCACTCCTTCGTCATGCCGATTCTTATGAACAGGACATCGCCTTTCTGAAACAGGATTCGGGACTCTGCAGCGATAGCTTTGATATCTTCCAATTTCACCTCGTGCAACGAGAACGTGGAGTAGGAGATGCCTCGCTTTTCTGCCCATGATGCATAGTCGATGAGAACGCCTCGACCTGCGATGCCTTGCCTGGCCCAGTGCTGCATCCCGATGCGCGTGTTTGAGCGGTCGAGGATTTCAGCGTCTGTAGTGCCTCCATAGAAGACGCGCCGGGTGGTGGAGTCCTCGGTGGCGCCTAGGACGGGCTGGGAGAAATGGCGAAGGCCATCCCATTGCGAACTTTGTTCTTGAACAGGATTAGTGTCTCTATTCTCCGGCAAGGCAACTCTCGAACGGAGAAGGAAATTCTTGGAAAGGAGGGGTTGCAAACAACTCACGAGGGTTGAAAGTGTAAATATCATCAAAAGCGAAGCCGTTCAGGAGCGGTACGATCTTATGCTCACACGGCTGCCGATCGAAGCCGGCCACTTCGAGCTTCGTGAGATCCCATCCCAGCGTCACTCGCCGCCCAGTGCGAATTTCTGAAGTTGCAGCTCTCAATACTGTCTCTGGAGTGAGGATTGCAAGCTTTCCTAGGCCTTCCTCGGCGCTATCGGGCTTGCCGACCCAGACGCGTTTGCGGTCAGGGAGTTCGTCGAATGGGACGTCGAAGGGAGAGTTGGAGGATGCAGGCATAGTTTTTTTGGGTACACCGAGCGAGAGGATAGGCGTGCCCGGGGTATCAAGTACTGGGGAGCTGTTTAAGAGGCTGGCTTTGGGGATAATAGTACGACGCTGTGATGAAGCCTTAGACGCAAGAAGAACATCCTCGATCCTAGCGGGCCACGCAAAGCGCAGCGGCAGTTAAGAGTAGGAAATAAAACCAGTCCACAAACGAAGCGCATTACGATAAATTCAAGGATGAGAAGGAGAAAAAAAACATGCAGAAACAAAAGCATAATACCTTATCATCACAGGGGTTTTATTCTTGGGTCCTATCAAAATTCAAAGATATTTTGGCCTTTGCTGTGCCGCAGCCGTGCGTGTTGTTTGGAGCATTCACAGGGTACTTGAACGCACTGATAATACGATTGAAGGTCTTCATAATAGGTCAAGAACTGTATGGACTTCTGCCCGCTAAGCTTTGCGGGAACCCGGAAGACTCCCGCGAGAAATGCCACAAGGAATATCCTTGCTAAGTTTCGGGAGAGGAGGCGGGAGTTGTTTGGCGCGAGTCATTAACATGCGGGAGTTAGCGTAATGGTACCCTATTGTTCATCCAACCGAAAGCCACTCACAGAGGTGGAGCCCGAGGTGCTTCATCCAAAAACGGGCAAATAGAACTCGAGTCAGAACTAGTGTAAGATCTTCTAACAATGTGGACGTTAGCTGAATCGAATATAGGATTTATTGCCGAATGTGTCGATCACCCTCATTTTATTCCGTTTTCATGGCTGCTCTAAGCGACGTGCAGCTTTCGTACCCACCAGGACACCCTGTGTGTATGCAGAGCGAATGGATGCAGCAAACCGCAGATGACCGGCGATCTAAACCTTGGGTTACTTTGAAATATCTGCCGATGTCGTTCGGCATAGACCCGGATTGATGGAACCTGTTTTAATAGGGCGTATGCCTTCGGAAAGTGGGACGAGAGAGAATCATACTACAAGAGCTGTCTTCCATAAACCGGGTCAACCTAGTGTATCCCCGGAGTACAGTTAATTTTACCACATATTCTGCGAGCCAGCCTCCAAATAATCGTCCCAAATCTTGAGTTTCCTTGGTTCCGGGACGGCAGAAGAGTGACAATTTTGACAAGGTTTCTTTTAGCCAACATTTGCAAAATGGGCAAAACAAAATCGGGGTCTCAGACAAGCAGATACAATCGGCTTGTGACCGTGTTTGTGGCATTGGGATCTTTCGTAAGTGACCCGCAGTTGCATCTCATGCGGTAACAGTTCTAGACTGAACCTTTTTGACAGACGTATGGATATTGTGCGAGTGTTATTGGTTCCACAATTGGCCAGCCGGGCTGGTACTCTTACTTCAATCTTCCTCTTCAAGGAGAACCTGGATATAGCACGACTACCACTCATGCTATTGGGACAGCGAATGGCCTCTTCAGCGCTGGTGGCGCTGTTGGGGCCCTCTTCATGATGTGGTCGGCAGAACAGTTCGGAAGAAAGCTAAACATTCAACTGGGTGCCGCCCTCTCAGTACTTGGAGGTGCTTTGCAAGGAGGAGCTGCCAGTCTCGGGTACCATTAATCAATGTGTCTCAAGCGAGCATGGCTGATAAGCTTTAGAATGTTCCAGGCTGGTCGCTTCATCAGTGGCATGGGAATTGGTATTCTGGTAACAATATGCCCGATGTACCTCTCGGAAATGTCAAGCCCGTTCGTTCGTGGCTGGCTAGTTGGGCATCATGCCATTTTCCTTGTCTTTGGCTATATGCTATCAGGATGGGTTGGATACGGCTGCTATTTTGCCACGGCAGTGAACGAGTCTTTTGCTTGGAGATTTCCGCTCTGCCTCCAAGTCCTGAGTCCGCTCATCCTGTTCGCAGGCTCTCCATGGCTTCCCCGATCTCCTAGATGGTTAATCTCCAAGGGAAAGCATGAGGAAGCCTGGAATGTGGTTCGAAAGCTTCGGGAGTCCCCGGATGATCCCCATGATCTTGTAGCCAAGGAGGAGTTCTTCCAAACGAAGGAGCAAATCAAACTGGATGCGGCCAAGCTTGCGGCGACCGGTCACGGTATTTGGACTGCTGTTTGGAAGAAGAAGAGCTACAGGAAACGTATGATCATTGGATTTCTGACGCAATGGTAAGTAAATCGAATCCATGTCTGGGAACTCTCATTAACGAAAACTGTAGGGGAGCAGAATTTGCTGGTCCATTAATCATTGCAAGTCGTTCTTAGGAATTTCTTTCCCTTTTTCCTTGCTCAAAGCTAACAATCATTTAGAACAATTACGCTGTCATCCTTTACACAAACCTGGGTGAGACCGGTCACATGCCACTTCTTTTGAGTGCTTTGTGGCTCACTACGGCTGGTTAGTGTATCAAAATACCAACCATTTTGAATTAGCTGACAACAACGGAAAGGCTTGATTTACAACCCTGGTGGCGCCTGGCTTCACGACAAGATCAACTCGCGCCGTGGTATGTACATGTTCGGACTCACCGGCTGCCTTGTTGTCACGAGTCTTCTCGCAGCCATGACAGCGTCGTTCGCCGGAACGACTAACAAGGCCGGGAATGGAATGGGAATCTTCTTCATCTTCCTATATCTCGCCTTCCAGGGAACCTTCTGCGACACGACCATGTACCTGTACGTCTCTGAGATCTTCCCGACAGAAATCCGGCCCATTGGAATGGGGTTCTCGCTATTTGGTCAATTTGCTGCGACAATCATTCTGCTCGAGACAGCGCCAATCGGATTCGCCAACGTGGGATGGAAGTATTACTTGGTTATTATCGTCTGGTGTATCGTGTTCATTCCAAGTAAGTTCGAAACGGTCTATTTCCGAATTCACCTTCTCTTCGTGAGGACTTTTACTTACACGCTTCCAATTGCAGCCGTATACTTCTTCTGGCCAGAAACAGCTAGGCTGTCGCTCGAAGAAATTGCCAAGAACTTTGGCGATGAGGTAGCAGTGCACGTGACGGATGCCACGGAAGAAGAGAAACGCAAGCTCGATAAAGCTCTTGTAGACGCAGACCCTACAAAGTCGGACGAGGCAAGCCAGGAAGTTAGAGAGGTGGAGGAGGTTACTGATGGAAAGGAGGTGTAAAGATCCCGACGTGTGGCCTTGCCGTATGCGAAGAGGACCAATTGGAGTAAGAAGGTGAGGGGGAAAGATTTGGCGTTTTGAGTGAAGGAGGGGACAGATTCCTGGATGAGAAGAGACAAATCAACAACATGTGAAGACTGCGATTTCCTGTTCATTTAGGCTGCTTAGAGAAGGATTTCGTCTTCGCTGTAGATAGTTCTCGAGATGCACTGATGGTTGGAATAGTATGAAGGAAAGTGGTGATTTTAAGAAACTTGAGCTGGGATGCACAACAGAGTGAATTGATACCACAGCCACGAGCATCATCGTACCATAACGGATGATATTTGGCCCGACCTTTATGTAGTCACAAGGCCCAAGGCCGTATGAATAGGTAAGCACGGCGCGTTTGAAGAGTAAGCGGTGGATAAAATCAAAAGCTCGCACTCGCGTTCCACAAAAACGCGCCGTATTTCAAAAAAAAAAAAAAAAAAAGGTTCGGAAGACTCGGTGGAGAACCGCAAAGTCCGCAGCGGCAGAAACGGGATCCTCCAGAAACGAATATAAAAGAAACGCATCATCAGCACTGGCATCGAGAAATCAATCGCCAACCGAATCCGGCCCTGAACCAACCCAGCAAAATCACCCACCCACCGCGAAAAAAAAAAAACCAGCCATTTCAGCCCGCTAGCAACACCAAAACAAAAAAAAAAAAAAACATGGTCACTTTTTACCTCGCCTACTCGGCCCCCATCAACCCCCCCAACGCCACTCCCGTCCTCACCGTACCGCAAGTGTGGCAGGGCCTGCAGCGCAAGATCCGTTTCGCCCAGGAGTTCGTGTCCGCCATCGTAAACTGTGAGGTTCTGGAGGACAAGGACAATGTCGTCACGCGCAAAGTCGAGTTCAAGCCGGGCATGGGACCTGCACGGTTCGCGAGAGAAGTTGTAAAGAGCTTTGAGCCAGCGTGGGTTAGTTTGATTTTTCCAATGTCATATGGTCGGATTTTGAATCGTCGCTGGGCAAGAGCGGTTTCCGGGGTTGGCTTTGCTTAGTGGCTGAATTAGGGCCCGTCGATTCAACTTTTTTTTAGCTTGTTGGTTATGGCTGATTTGACGATGCAGGTCGAATTCATTCAAGACGATGGTTCCATCATCAGGAATCTTATCTCTGCTGGCCCAGATGGGACAGACCAGTCACTCAGCATGACCTACATGTTCGAATGGCGCTATCCCAACGTTGAGGAAGGAACGGAAGAGGCAGAGAAGGTGGTGGCGCAGTCGAAAAAGGTGAGTTCGTCCCATGTTAGTCCATTAATAAGTAGAGCTAACGCATCTGTATAGATTGCTAAGATGGCAGTGGATATGACAATCGATACCATAAGACGGATGGTAATCGAAGGGCAGATCCACTGAATTTACCTCCTGAGTGGGAGTAGGAGTGGGAGTGGAAACTAGCTGTATGATTTAGATGAGAGCATCGAGTTCTAAATCTAAACTCTCTATTTCCCAGCATATAAGCTGCGAATTCGAATCAATGCCGAAGAGGAATGAAAAATGGTATCTCCTGTAAATGCCATTCCGTGAAATAAACCAGCTCCAAACGCCAAATTCGTGATTTGTTGCCATCCGCCAATGCCATGACCATTCCTTTCAAGTATCACCAGAAACTGTAGAAATCCGAACGAGTTTTATGCGCGAATCATCAAAAGAACATGTCCTCTGCCTTCCTGCGTGGTCCACCACGTCCCTTTATCTTTTCGCCAAAGAGCTCCTTGCCGAAATTGCCAGCTCCCGGCTTTCGCGGGAACAACTCGGTTGAGGATGTATCTGCAGCTTGAGCTGCACCGCGAATAGAGAAACCAGGTGTCTGCTCTGCTGATCCACGGATAGTAATTTCTTCCGGCTTAGCGGCGTCTTCGTTCATGTCGTCCGG
The DNA here is from genome assembly GCA_001692735.1 of Lepidopterella palustris CBS 459.81. Lineage (NCBI taxonomy): Eukaryota > Fungi > Ascomycota > Dothideomycetes > Mytilinidiales > Argynnaceae > Lepidopterella > Lepidopterella palustris. The sequence continues at coordinate 17,524 of KV745115.1, read as the reverse complement.
TTGACTGTTTAACCTGCCATATGACAGCGACTTCGGGGTAATCCTATCAGCCAGAGACTTCGGAGTAATCCTATCAGCCAGACTCCGCGATCTCGGTCCTGCTGATCCATCGCCAAAGGGAACAGTCATCCTCGAGGCGAGCATGTTGGCAGTCTCATCAGTCGCGTCAGTTCGGCGATGGTTGCTGATATCGGTCTTATGTGGAAACAGCTCTTTCGAGCGTTTGGGCGGAGAGGACCGGTTTGGGAAAAGCTCTTTTCCATTGCTGGCGGAAGAGGATAGGAGTGTGGATGATTTTGCTGTTGGGAACAGTTCTTTGGCCGAGTTGTCACGAGGCCTAGGCCTTGTATCGCGCCGGACTGAGGGAGGCGTCAAACTTCGCTGTCGGATCCTTCGCCGTATCGAGTTCTCATCTTCTGGGAATCCCATGCGGCCATCTCCATCTGGGTCTGGCGAAGCGCTTCGATCCCGCAAGCGTCCATCAGACGTTCCAGAGGCAAACAGATCTGTTTCTCTCCGGCCCCTAAATCTAACTCTCTTCCTGTACCCATCTTCCCCAGAAGAGGTGTAGCTGGTTTGTGATACGTCTCTCCCATTCCGCGAGCCATTTATCATGCTGGATCCTGCATCATCATCATACATGCTAACATCGAAAGCCGCACGATCCCCTTCCCCTCGACGACGCCTATGCTCCCTATCATCAAAATGCCGCTTCGTGTAGTCTCCTCGGTCATCGCTTGGCCTACCGCCTCGACCCCTCGGATTTCTCTTTCTCTCGCTCGGATCGTATTCGGGGTTGAGAAGGTAGAATCTGCTAGCCTCCCGTGCTCGTGGTGCCTTGACATCCTTCACCGTCGCTAATCGCACCTTGAGTTCGGCGTTCGGATGGGAAGACAGCCCTTTTGTTGGCATGCCACTCTCGGGAATGGAAAATGCATCGGGACATGCGTCTTTTGAAAACGCGTTCAGGGCCTGAAGCGCAGCATCGGCGGTCTCGTAGAGAAGGTTGGCTGATGTGTCATTGATCCACTCAACCCGTATGAACTGGTCTAAAGAGAAGTGTTCCGAAGCGAATCTTTTCACATCGCCGGTGTTCAGGTTGTCCAGTCCTTGGAGATTGACCTTGTTCGATACAAAGCTGGGTTGTTCAGTGTTTGTCGCTGTCGTAGAATCGCCATTCTGCGGTTGTGTAGACCTAGCTTCGGCATCCTATGGGTATCTGTATCAGAATCAATCCGACAAGAAGAATGAGGTCTCTGCATATGTGACGTACAATTCGGATCGCTTCAGCCTCGAGCCGAGCAATCTCGGGATCGACGTCGAGGTCAATGTCCATTTCCATATCGATATCCATGTCAAAATTCATTGTGTCGTGATTATGAGGAATAGGCTGGACGTTCGAGACTTCCATGGTGAGATTGAAGCAGTTAAAGACGGAGGTAAAGTCAGAATCGAAAGTTTGGTGATCGAACGCGGCGGCTGGCCGATTCACATGCCGAAGTTTATCCGAGTACCAAGACATGTTTCACGATCACGTGATTGTATCTCCCCTGCAAGTGGCGCCGAAGCCTCAAGTGGCGCCGAAGCCTCAGATGGCACGTTTGAAACAGGTATTCACTTTTGTATTGGAGATTCTTCAGCCATATCAGCAACTCCGAAATAGCCGGTATGCATTATAATAGTAAGATGTCATCACTAAGCAGCCTGGACCTTATTCAAAAGTCGTTCTTCATAGTGCTACCTGAAAGGTATTCAAGGACGCAAAACCTCGAGCTTCGTAGAACCACTAGCTAGCTCAGCCGTCTTCTCGGCGTCACCGGTTCCAACATCTTCAATATACTCCTGCTTTTCCTTGGAGTCCGCATGGTGACCAGTGATCTCATTGTCATAGATATAACTGTCCCGCTGCCTCGTCTCCAAATAATGCCGCCGCTTCTTCGAGAGGTAGACCTTTGGTGTCTGGGAAGAAGAAGATTATGATGATGCCACCAATGATCCCAGGGGTGATTAAGACGAGATAGAACTTCTAACCGATTGTGCTAAGACTCGAGTCAACTAAAAGGCATGGTGGGTTAGATCATTAACAAAGCTCACGTGAAAGCGGTCGGAACAGCTTGAAGGCAGAAAATATTGGTGAGTGGGATCATCTCAATCCCAAGACACACGCCCTTGGCGCGGAGATGAGTGTGGAACTGTTCTCCCAGATACGAGAACTGTGTGCCTGTAGAGATATTAATCATGGTCCCCATTAGCGCTCGAAGAGAGAGACACTACCGTCGAGACAGAAGCCGTAGGGGATTTGGAAGATATAGAACATAGCAACCGCTGCTTGCAATGCCGCTTGGTTCTTTGAGGCTCCAAAATTTGCAATAAGTGCAGCTTCTACAATCAAGGTGGCCATACATCAGAGAATACCAATGAGATGATGTTAATCAACGTGTTCAATTGGTGAGACCGTATGTGCTGATTTTTACTGATATGAGGCTAGTACACACCTGTTTCTGCTTGTGTTTACACTAAAAGCTTGAAAAGTGATAATGTTTGGCGCTCTTCGGGAACTATTATAATTGAACTGAGAGTAGATACACTCTATTCATTAGTTTCGCACTCGAGCACAATACGAAGACCTCGTCCTCGATCCCGACATTCCCCTATTCCTTGTGCCTAGCTTTTCCTGGGATATCCAATCTCAACGCCTGTAGGATATGCAGGTCACTGAGGCAAGACACAATGAGCACGCTTACGATCACCATACTTCCATGGATCAATCATGAATTCCCCAGAGCTTATATACTTGCCAAGATATATGAAAAAAATATACGACTAGCTTGGCAGGTACGTACTTCAACATACCCCACAACCCACGCATCAGCTACCTATCATCTAAACTTTACTGGTCACGACTCAGTAATGCTACTAGACACACTCATTGATTGAACGACTTGATACTGAGTTACAGCCTATTCCCTTCAATGATAAGATCCGCCAAAAAATGCCCTCCTTCTCTTATTTTTTACGGACACATAAATAACTAATGTGAAATTATTGTATAATGAGATTATTAGAACGGTAATAATATAAGAAATAAAAGAATTTTTTTATGCATAATTGTTGATACCTTTAAGGTGTTCTTACCTATTTTATAAGAAATCCGGAAGCTAGGAATACAAAAATAGAAGCAATATAATTGCAAAAATGAAAAAAAATATCTCTTTCATATTACATGAAAATGGTGTCATTTTTAGGTTCGATAAGGTTATTAACTAAAAAATAAATATTTGGTTATTGAATATGCAGAAAAATAGTGTTAATATATATCTATACAAAGCTAATCAAATGAACAAATACGTTCCTATATATAGTTTAAAACCTTGGGATTAATCAAGCAATGGCATGTTATGCCATATTTGCCAATATAACCATTAACAACTATTATTTTGTTTGACCCAGGTCTCCGAACTCGTCCTGATTCCGATTGACTGCTCGATGACATTGCACATTATTCATTCTCGGGAGAGACGGGACGTCGCTGGGAAATGATAACCATTCGGTTGTCATGGGCTCTGGCGGTCTCTAATAGCCGGGATCCATCTGTGTACGTACGGGCTTCGAATTTAGGCAGCTTCATACGTTCGCTGCGGAGCACTTGTCGTATTTGTACTCTCTTTCCCGAATAGTGATTGACATCTCTGCATTTACGAATTTTTCATCATGGCCATCAAGTCACACAGCTCAGACCTTGACGTGAAAGAAGACAACATTCTCAACTGGATTTTCCAGAAGACATAGAGCCGTCGCGTAAACCGCTATGGATTGGAGCAGCCATCAATGACCTTTCACTCTCGTCGAAGCAATTGGTCTCATGGGTTAAGTGCGTTGGTTCTGGCTTGTAGGGGCTGGGCCATTAAGTTGGGGATTCGTTTCTCATCTTTGCCTTAAAACATATTTTTGTCGCAGTGGCATTTTTGGGGACTGTATGTCTTTGGGTGACATCCTCTGGTGCGAGTCCAGCCGTTTACTGTTAATGGTTTATCTATCTTGGTTGCCAAATAATGTGATTATAGAAATCGTTAATCCATTCGCTTAGAATTAATCTATTAGATCGCAATCGTAAGGCTAAAGGTATTCTTCGTCCATCTCTTACTACCTAAGACTGCTCTCTTAGCAGTATAGCAAGCAGGAGTGCTTAAAGAACGCATTTTTCTTATTCAAGACGAAAAGAACGCTCCAATTGAAAGGTATCAGACTGGCGTAGTATGATAGGCAAAGTAGAAGAGACCTAGAACTAACGCTGGAAGCTGTTCACCCAAGAGGAAGCACGTAGACACGCTGGCACCATCAACTTCCCTTCAAGGTCCGTACCCCTCCATTCGACTTCTCACACAACTTTACTAACTTTATACGAAGAACAACCGGCCTCCCCAATGGCGTAGCAATAACCCATTCCAACTCCATTTTGAGCGTCAAACAGTGCGTCTCAATCCATGGCGTCACTTCCTCAGACCGCTGGCTCGGCTTCCTCCCCTTCTACAACACCTACAGCCAACTCTAAGCCGTGCTCATTACGACAAAATGCAGCGTGCCCATCCAAATCATGACACCATTTCAGTTCGACGAATACCTGCGCCCCACTCAGCTCCACTGCATCATGCGCCAGCAAGTCGTGCCACGAATCATGGTCATGCTGTCGAAAAGGTAGAAAGCTGCAAACGCTGATTTCAGCAGTGCTAAGGAGGTCCTGTGCGGTGCGGTGCCGCTGGGACGCGAGCTGTAGAATGAGGCGGCGAAGAAGTTGGGGATTAGGATTACGCAGGGCTGGGGGTTGTCGGAGACGACGTGTGCGGTTTGTGGTGTGCCAACGGAGCAGAAGCCGTCGATTGGGAATGTGGTGGTCCTGATGCCGCGGTCGGAGGTTATGCCTGTGGGTGATGAGGAGAGGGAGGCTGGGAGGAGGGAGGCTGGGAGGAGGGAGAGGGACGAGGCGTATACCAGGGGCCGACAGATTGCGGCTGAGTATAGGAAGAGTAGCGAGGCGACGGGGCGACGTTTGGGAGTAAGTGGTTGAAAACGGGGGATGTGGGGGTTATTCATTGAGAATCCGGACATCGATGATACAGCAGTCGTTGGAATAAATCTGTAACCTCCACCTCACTGGCGCAGCGGAAGGAACGAATCATTGGGAGAAAGGCCTCGCGCTTATATCAAAGATGCTGAAGCAACTGCTGGCCGTCTAAAACCTGCCTTCGTTCAGGAAAGGATAAACCTCGTGTGGCGAAACACAAACAGCTTAGCGACGGCGCTATCCTTGTGCCTGAAATACCTAAACTTATGAGCCGCGAGCGGTAAGATTCAGAGGAGGGTACTAAGGCAGTGGGCTCAGAAAGATTTAGAAGCCATAAAAAGGACCGAAAATAGTGATGGAAAAGCCAAGATGTGACGGGAGCTTGTAAGGCACTGTCTTTCTAAAGTTTTAGGGGACTTAATGGTGTTCTCGGTCGCACTGTGCCTTATTTCACGGAGTAGATCCGAGATTAAGAGATATAGAAATCTTCAGACTTATGATTCATGTATAAACCTACTCAAATCACAGATTGGATTTTGCCTTCTCCTCCCCATCCAGCCTCTTAAATAGCGGTGCTTTCCGCCCACCCCTAAACAAATCCAACATCTCCTTCCCCATCCAGAGCTCCCTCGATTTTGCCAGACCTCGCTCAAAATCTATCATCTTGTCCGCTTGGACGAAGATACCTGCTCCATTTGCAGCCATCCCTTGGTTGAATAACCAGCACACTGCAAGCGCGATTGACTCCACTTTGTTAACAGGCACTCCTTTCGTGGCCATCTCGGCAGCGTAGTCGGCTGGTGACTTGCCCGACTCGCGATAGCCGGACGAGATAATCGGGGTCACGGTGATTGCTGGAGCAACAATTGAGATGGCGATGCCGAGTTTTGCAGTTTCTTGCTTAAGGGCACGCATGAGACCCACGACGCCTGTATTTTCATCAGTATACAAGTATTGGACTCCAAAAGACTGGACGATTTAGACATACCATGCTTAGCAGCACTATACAGCGGCGCACCTGCACTGGCCAGATATCCTGCCAGGCTGCTCGTTATGGCAATCTGACCGCCTTCCTTATTCTTCCTTAAGTAATGAATTGCCAGCTTGACGGTATCACTTGCTGCATCCATATCGATCGCCAAAGTCCTCCTATCTGGCTCCGCAAGCTTCCCATTGTTGTCTAGCTTATCTATGAAGAATTGGTCTTCGTATTCAGCGATACCTGCATTCACAAAGACGGCGTCGATGCGACCGAATTTCGCGTAAGCGGCTTCGAAGCCGCCGCGTTGCTCCGACCAGGAGGTGATATTACAGGGGTGGGAAAACAGGTGAGAGGAGTTATGCTTGAAGCTTGAGGGTGGTGGGCGTAGGTCGAGGAGTGCAAGATTGTTGATTGGGGAGAGCTGTGAGAGGAGTGTGGCCGTTGCGAGGCCGATGCCTGAAGAGGCGCCTGTGATGAGGATGGTTTTGTTCTTCAAGGAGGAGAGAGTTGAAGGGTCGACGGTGAAAGTAGTCATTTTGCTTCACGATTCGGTGTTGTCTAATAGATAGTTGGTTGAGTGGCCGCGCGATCGTTACAATGCCGCCGGGGAAGCTGTAAAGTTATGCGTAGATGTAGCAATTGAATGGTCTTTCGCAGTATAGCTCTTCTGGGACCAATCAATCTGTATTATGCGCTCCGGTGGCTTCTCCTCCAACTTTTGTTGTGTATACTTTTCTGAGTACGTCTATCATCAAGGTCCGATGACTAGACCAACGGCTCAACAAAGGAGAACAATTTTGACTTGAAGAACTATGAAAAGGAAAGACAATAGCACACGCGGAATACAATTTTTAGCATTAACAAAGACAACTGGTCCCTTTCAAGAGCTATTTACCTAGGTTAGCTGCGGTTACGGTCAGAGCTCCAGGTTCCGTCACAATCTAGGATCCTTCCCATTGCGGGGTCGTACACGAGAGGTAATCAGCTAGTATTAATGCGCGAGTGAGTGTCATCCTGTAATGCTGACTCGGGATAAGGTACAGCTCGGTCAAAAAGGACTCGGAGGCTTCGACACCGCCTTCCGAGCGGCCACAGGAGCAGAGCGAAATAGTTGCATTTTTTTTTTTTTTTTTAAAAAAAAAAAAAAAAAAAAAAAAAAAAGAGGTAGGCGGCATTAGGACTCTGGCAATGGTTCAAGATTATAGGTCCATAGGCAATAGAGGAGAGGAACTCATTGCGGTCAGCCTGTTAGAACGAAACTACGCGAAGGTGATGAAGAATGAAATTCTTGGAGGAATACCCGGGGAAATCGGTCACGTGCTTGCCTAACCCCTAAACGGAACCAAGAAATTTGGCGACGTTGCTCATCCCGCTGCGAAGATATCCGTCGAGTTGAGTGTTGACCACGACGGTTACTGCCAGCAATACCACGCCCTATCCAACATGGCGTGGAACTCACAATCCGTGTCCGGTCTGCGGACACTATTTTCATTCCTCGTCGTCGCCGCCCTAGTCCTGCCCTCCCACGCCCTCTACTTCTTCATCGACGGAGCTTCGCAGAAGTGCTTCTTCGAAGAACTCCCCAAGGACACACTCGTTGTTGGTATGAGTCCCAACATGCCTAATATCTTTAGACCCAATCGCACAAGAGATTCAGCTAACCCCCGTCCCCAGGCCACTACAACGCCGAACAATGGGACGAGCCAACACGCTCCTACCGCCCCAACCCGGAAATCGGCGTCTATATCACCGTCGAAGAAGTATTTGACAACGACCACCGCGTGGTTCAACAGCGCGGTGCCTCCAAGGGCCGCTTCACCTTCTCCGCCACCGATTCCGGCGAGCACAGGCTATGCTTCACACCCACTGGCGCCACATCAGTGGGAGGCTGGCTCACCGGGGGTCAACCGGCGGGCGGCATCAAGTTCCAGCTGGACCTAGTGATTGGCGAGACGAGCAAGATCGAGAGCACGGATAAGGGCAAGATTGATGATATTGTGCAGAAGGTCAAGGATTTAAACGGGAGGTTGCAGGATATTCGACGGGAGCAGATTTTCCAAAGGGTATGTCTGAGCTTCTTTGCGTTTACAGGACTGCTTTGTGCTGCTCTGGGGAGGAAGGGGACAAGGATACTCTGCTTGGGCAAAAGGCTAACTGAATCATTTTTACAGGAACGCGAGGCAGAATTCCGAGACCAGTCCGAATCGACAAACGCCCGAGTCGTGCGCTGGACGCTCATCCAACTGGCCATCTTGGGCGTCACATGCGCGTGGCAGCTATCACACTTGCGCGCTTTCTTCATCAAGCAGAAGCTTACTTGAGCGTGTGTGTGCTTGCAATTGCGGTTTCAATGGGGTTTTGGGGACTGACTGGTTTCTGGGATTCCTGTACGGTATCAACTTGGCGTTGGAAAATAAATTGCCATAGCCGTTAATTCCAATAGATGTTAGATATGTTTAACATCATTTTAGCATTGCCCCGCTGGATCTTGTATACGCATTGATATATTGAATTGTCCGAGCCTTCCTTACTTTAACCTCGAAACTAACCTCAAGGACATCGCCCTCGAGAACCATGGAACAATATTCAAACCGGGACGCTTTTTTACAGAGTTCAAAGGGGAGACGTGCTTCCAGGGCACTACTACCACTTTTCCAAGGCGGCTCACACGTAGATGCAAGCACTTGCCTCAATGTCTATGTTGCATAAGAACCTGTATCGGTTAACAGTGGCTAGAAAAGTGTAGATGCACCCCAGACTTCGAGCCAAGAGCGTCAGTGCTGGTAATCATGATGCAAGATTAAATAGCAGACCGCTTCAATACCACAGACAACGGGTAGAAATCTTCGAGGGTCAGGAGTCGAGGATGCCGTGAAATAAATGAAGGCCTGCCGGGGCTATTAGAACCTCGCCGTCGGTCCCAACAATGTTGCAGAGGAAGATTCATTTTCCGTAGAGCTGGGTAGGAGAATAGCAATTTTAAATGCAACGTATGCATTGATGCTAGCTATAGCAGTGAGAGTGTGATCGGCCAGGTCGGGATCTGTTATTTCAGCTTGACTTCCGAGACTAGGTATCGCTATAAATTTCCTTGACTGACAACGAAGTCTAAGGCTAGCCTAATCGGCTAGCTACAATGAAATTCCTACTATAATTAGCAAAATTAAGCTACGTGTTGTTTATGAGGAGTGTTTTCAATGTTAAGTATCATCAAATCGCCAACCCAAAATACTTGACTGCCTGCTTGAGTTTGTCTTCTCAATGTTAAGATCAGGCATTCTCGTTTGCATTAATGTGCTGTGCCTGCAAACGGTGAAGCAATTCTGGCTACTTCGAGCTGAGTCAGCAACTGCAACCGGAGTATAATGTCAGCCGGAATATAAAATGTACCAAATGGGAATCTTTAGTGCAGAATACCAACTTTTGAAGACCGTTTTGCCGACTCAAGTTGCGCGGCCCTGCTGAAAATTTAAGGGTCAGAAACCTGTATCATCAACATCCTCATCGATCAAGTCCTCCGGACATCCAGGACGAGCGCGGAATGCCTGTGCACGAGTAAGGAATAACTCCCAGCTACGCTCCATTCGTCATCGTTTCTCCTCTTCTCAACCAAAGAGCTGCTTTATCCTAGTGGAATTCCATCTCTTACACATGTCAACGCTAATATAGTCCATCCCGGCCCAACCGCACCGTTCGAGCCCAGCTTTTCGGTGAGGTGATGCTTGACGGGGATGTATCGATCGGTGGCTGGCGTCAATAACTCGTGAAGCGACTGATCCCCGGAGTCTCGCCAATGATCCCTGGAGTTAAACATATCGGTAGAATGGCACGGATGGAATGAGCTTGCCGGATCGGATTCTTGACAAGCGGAAATTTGAATTGATGTTGGCGTCTGCTGGAGTGGATACAACATGGAGCGAATGATATATGCTAGTAGCAGGAAGAGTCTAGAGAAAGTCAGACCACCGCTGCAGGTGATTTCGACGAAGATGGCGATGATAAAATACCTGGGTAGGCTTTTCAAAGCTTGTTTCTTTGATCCAATACCTCTTCCTGTATCAAGAACGTGCATCGCAAAAGTGAAGGGATTGCTCACTTGCAAGTCGACTCTTGTCGGCCAATTGCACTTTACAGTTTGTGGTGGCTAATGACAAAGCCATCTGGAGACCCCGGATTTTTGGGAGGGCTTGGAAATGTGGCACGTTTTCTACTACCAATAAGTTCGCGGTTCAGAATACAGTTCACAGACTTGGACAGAGGTGTCAACAGTCCAACAAGATGTTGATCAAGGCGTTAAACGAGATTCCTTGCCGAGAGTAGCATCGGGGTTGAAATGCTTCCAGTTAATCGTTCCGTTCGGCATCCAGGTTCTGTTGCAAGGGTAGCATGTGCCAAGCGCGTTCTCTGTAAAACATTCTTATCTTGAACCGAAAATGTCACTTTGCGGCATCGTCGATCGGCGCAGAAACTCCAATTGGCGGCTTTTGCGCTGCGAAGTTCCGACAAGTGGAGAGCACCCTCATGATAGCGAGCTGGCCTGGTGCTGCTTGTATTCTGGTATCACTTCTGGGGATGGGTCCGACCTCGGGATAGCCACAGCGTTCAAGATTACCGACTTCCAACGTTTATTGCCGAGGACTGATGAAACGCCAGTTCCTTTGGGAAATAGATCGCGCGCACACTTTCTGTGGCTAAGTGGGGTGGCCCTCCTCAAATTAAATATTAGAGATGGCCGTTTCGATACGAGATGAGCCATGGCCTTGAGCAATTTCAATTTATCCACGTAGGCAATAGGGAGAGAGCCTTCCTCTTCTGAGCCCGTGCCCCTTCTTGACTCTGTCGATGATTCTACTTTTATCCGAATTTGATAGCATTTTACGCTATGCACGACAGTGTAATCTGGAGCTCAGTGTGCACCATATTTCCGATACTCTGCTGTCGGGCTGTTGGAGTACCATTGCTTTATATAGCTCTCCAAGGTTGACGAGCTCTATTCTTTGTGGTACCCCGCTGCGGGCGTCCCCCTTGCAAACCATCGGTTGATCCTCACGAATGATCTCACGATCAGTTGCCAAGCAAATCGTATCAGAACAACTGCACGCGATGGTACGTACCGAATACCTTCATTTGCATGACCGTATTTATTCTCTGCACGTTCATGATAGATTACGAATGGCGAGACCTCGAAAGACTCGCCGAGTCAGGAAACTACCTCCCGAGCTGGGACCTGTGCATAAGGCATGGCCGACTTTCGCGATTTCGGAGCGGGTGGCGTATCTCCATGTGCCTTATCCCTACCAACTAGGCTCTTATTAGGGTGTCTGCAGGTTATCTCAAGTGACACAGAGACGTGAACAGCATATGGTCTCAACCATCCTTGGATTCTACTCCTATCAATTCCTCTTGAGCGTGAAGGCACAGCGTAATTGACTCCACTCACTTTGTAGGGAGGACAGATGGACTTATCATCGTACGCTCTTCACTTTGGCAGTTGCTGAGGCGGTGAAGCAGGCAGAACCTAGTATCGAGGCCTCCAGGCTCGAATGCATGGCCTCTGCTTTAAGCAACCCGCCCAGCCAAAGAATAGGCATTCTTGACCAGGATGCGTAGTCCATACAGGACGTTGCAAACCAGGACGGCTCAGATTCGGCTAACGATGAGATGGCTCGAATATCTCACCCGCAGCTTTTATTACTAACAAGTTGCTCAGAGAGGATCTACCGCTGTTTGCCGTTCTGTTCTAGCAGAATGACTGCGCAGAATTTTTACAAAATTGGTGCGGCTTGTCATTGGACCTTCTCTTCGGGCAGAGGCGAACCCTGCGAAGAACGTCGAACGCTGGGAGGCTTTGTCCATTTGTCCTCTTGCATGCTGGACATAGACAAAGGGGTAGAATGTGCGGGTTGACATGTCAGTGCGAGGCCACACTTACCCAAGTATGTGTTTTAATTGTAGATAGCATAGAAATTTTCAGAGTGTGGTCTTGCACTGACATGTTAACCCGTTCATGCGACCCCCTTGTATGGGAAAACGCTTGAGGAAAAAGTCGGTGATTCTAGCCTGGGTCTTTATCTCCGACCGGGGCCTTTCTTAAGGTCGTGATTGGCGTTGAAGGAGAAGAGGGGTGTATGCGTGGACGTGGTTTTGCTTTTGTTGCCCTGTGCAGCGGCTGAGACCGTTAAAAAAAAATCCCTGCCAATGTTCAGCAAACGTGCGATTGATGTAGATTATCCTTGCACCGATTGGGTGTCAGAGCTCTTCCAAGGTTTCTTGCAGCATCTGAACACCATCCTTATACATGCTCTGCCGGTCGCCATGCACCTCCGTCCTTCCATCTCATCGTGCAAATGCTCTCGTAGCTGTCGATACACGCCGTCTATGCAAAAAAGCGCTTGTCGCTGCTTCTATTCCTACTCTATCCCGCCGCCTAGCTCTCTTGCTGAACCTTGGAAATATTCTGCATCCTCCGTTGCGTCACCCACCCGATTTCGGAGTGCAGCGATCTCTTCCAGCTTGCGATTTCCTTCACGAAACAATTGACAACCTCCCCCACTTCCGTTTATCTCGACGGCTCGGTTTCCCTGCAGCACCACCCCCAGCTCCTTCACATTACATCAGCAACCAATTCCCCTCAATTGACACTGCTCCGCGCCGAGCTTATCATATGATTAAATCACCGAGTCCACTCTGTCATTCTATTGCTCGCGTGCAACATTGCTTGTTTGAAATCACATCGTCCTGACAACAATTGGGCCTTGACCCACCTGTACTTATATACATCGATCGCCTTCTCTAAAATCCTCACCAGGATATGAAATACGGAGGAACGCTCAGGCAGCGTTCAATACCTGAATGGGGCCACTGTATGTCCATGAAGCTTCACCTCTTATCTGACCCGCGCTGACCCGAATCTGTTGCTACGTAGATAATGTCGACTACGACGATATCAAGCATCTGATCAAAGAACACACCACACCAGGCAAAGGTAAAGCTGTGTCGATACCCGGCCAGGGTGACACCGCGGAGAAAGCCTTCGAAGACGAGTTATACTTTGTGTTGGTGAAACAGCACGAACGAATAAACCTATTTATCAAGAGTAAAAGCGGCGAGATCGAGAGGCGATTAGGTAGGTCGCATCGGAAACGGCTAGGTACATTGGGTTGGCTGCTGACGGTTGCAAGACCATCTCAGCAAACAAATCGTCTTGCTACAAACCTGCGACCCTCCATCTTCCAGGCTTCCCGCCAAGCGCTTGGAGAGGTATGCTAAGATTGACGCGGATGTCACCAAGTGAGTTTCAACCGTTCCTTCATTGTACCGTCACTCACGGATTATTCACGTAGGGCTGGCGAGGAGATCCGATCGCTCTCGAGATTCCGAGGCGCTCAACGAACGGCGTTTACGAAACTATTGAAAAAATACAAAAAGTGGACTAACAAATCGGAGCTTGGGAATCGCTTCAAGCTAGAAGTAACCGATCAGCCTGATAGCTTTTGCCAGTTAGACTTGGGATATCTTCTGGATCAATACATCGACGTTCTTCAGGCTGTCAGAGCACCTTTCCAAGCTGTAGGCTATCCCACGACTTCGGATATTTTGTCCAACACTGCAAAGGCTGCGCCAACCCCTTCGACTTCTCAGCAATTATTCGCAGCTATCGAGGATAGTTCGGAGGTGGACTACGATACAGCTCTAGCAACAATCCCCCTAGGTTCGCGAGGTAGTAAGGCTTCGTACTGGGTACATCCTGATTACATTGTTGAACTTCAAGTCTTTCTACTCCAACACATGAGACTTTACAAGTCAAATAGAGCAAAAACAACGCCTCACGCCTCTCCACTTGCGACACCTATTCGCCGAAATTCTTCAGCAAAGTTCGACTCGTACGGAAATTTTGGGAAGGAGGACGATACAGGACTATTCATCCTCGACAAAGCGGAACAGTTTGCCGAGAAGCAGAACACAACCACTGTTGGTGAATGTGAAGAGAGGGGTCGGTGCTTGATGAAAGCTGCAGGCAATGCACGATGGACATCCTCTGGCGAAGCCGCCGTCGCAGTCCGGCTGGAGTCGGTGTCTGATACACAAGATTCTGAAACACTCCGCATCGCAAAATTAAAGCGAAAATATCTAGATGCCTTTCTCAATACCAGTGAGCATTTCAATGCCCGCCGTTCTTCTCGTGCCTCTTCATTGTCTGAGATGAATACTCAGACCGAAGATTCTGCTTCGGAGGCTCTCAAAGATGTTCGCGACTGGCTTGTCGCACACGAGCAAGTCAAGCCAATCGTTGGGGTTTATGCTAAACGAAGCAGGTTCGTCGGCCTCAATAACAGCACCTCTGGTGGTGTCTATGCTACTCTGGACATTGATATTTGCATGAAAAAATCCCTTCACGGGGAGTTGATGGACAACGACTGGGTGACAAAGGCACGCACTGACTCGTCCAGCTTTCCTCATGCTGTTCTAGAAATTCGACGTGAAGGAAGTCAGTCTACGGAACTGATTGACGCTTTGGATCGTAGCCACCTGGTAGGTCTAACATATACCTCAACACCAGAACCCGTGACATTTTACTAACGGAATTACAGACTGAGCGTGTTCGTGGATTTTCGTTGGAGACACACGCTGTATGGATGTGTTGCAAACCTGCAGCTATGTCAGCACCACTTTGGGTATGTATAATTCCAAGTCGTAACACCTCCTCGTTGCGATGCAACCTAAGCATTATATAGATTCCCACCTTATCCACAGATATACGAAAGCTTCCAGAGCCAGTTAAAAGACAACGTAAACATGCAGGCAGTAATGCCTTCTCCTCTTCTCCTACACTACACCACACATCAACTTCGACAAATTCTACAGCAGATGGCCAGACGAGTCCCTACACACCTCAAAATGCAGATTCATCCGCAACTTCCGGCCCAGAACATCTCCCCACGTTGAGCGCCTTCAAGAAGAAACCAAAGAGAGACTATGGAAACCTAAACCTCTTGCCGTCAAAGAAGACTGAACAAACCAACCGGCAGCAAGGGTATTGGAATGAATACGACCACCCAGAAGACGGATCCGATGACGAAGCATACTACATCTACGTTGACCCAAACGCTACGACCACATTCCCAGGCCAGGAAGCCCTCGTTAAATTGGTTCGAAAAACGAAACAACTGTTCCGCTTCGGAAAACTGCCTGAAGAAGCAACCCTTCTTTCTTCCGATTCCCCAACAGCGGTGTCACCCATCAGTGACGGCGAAGAATCCGAAAGCTCCTCGGACGAGGCGGCCCGCGCCGTGAGGTTCGGTGGTTACGGCACCCTAGTGTCGCCTTACCCGCCTCCGGAAACCCACCGCGAAGGCTACTTCCGCAGCATCTTCCACTTCCTCCGCAACCCGCACCGTGATGTCAAAGCACTTCGAGCTGCCCACCGCCGGTCGGAACATCAAATGGATACACTCATGAATGTCATTGAGAGACGCCAGCACGATCGTGAGATGACCAAGTTCCGCCTCTACGCCACCTGCCTTGCCGCTTCTGTTGTAATTGACATCATTCTTGGGACATTGACTGCCACGAGCCGGCGGAAGGAGAGAGGGATGGTCGATGCGGCGATCTTATTTGGCACGATTTCAAACCTGCTGCTGTTGATTGTGGCGGTAGGCAGTATGCGGACGAGAAACGAGAAGTTGGGATGGTTCCATCAGACGGTGGTGTTTGTGATTGTGGTTGCGGTTATTATCGTGGATGTGTTTCTGCTGAGGTGGGTCCTGAATTGAGGATGGGAAATATTACTTAAGAAACAGCAGGGATGAGACGGTGCAGTGTTTGGATTGTGAACGGAGGGAGCTCGGGGTTGGGTTTTGAATCTAATGCCTAATATGTACGAAGTTATGGATATGCGACTAGTACGTTAACAAGGGCTCTCGGGGTTATACGTTATTTGTTCGTGGTCATTTGCATGGCGTTAGGGTATAGGCTAGGCTAGGCTAAGCCGCACGACTTTAGGGTTAGAGAGATATTCACTGTAATTATTACCTTTCGCCCCCTTCTTCCTCTTCTTTTTCGCAGGGTTCAAAAGCCTATATTTTGATCTTTTCAGAGGAGCAAGTTACGATAACAAATTCGAGAACCCGAAGACTCGTAGATGGATGAATAAAAAACCAAAAAAAAAAACCATACGAGGCATCTACGCGTCCTAAATGTGTGAAGTTTTCGATTGAAGTTTCAAGCACAGTAGCTTGCTGTTGATTGTGCTGTACGGCTTCCTCGGGCCAGCAATTAGAAAAAACCTCTAATTTCAGAATCTCATCTCCCTTGCTCATCGATCTTTCCTTCTCCGTCCGCCGTTTCCTAAAAACCTTCCCATATCATCACAGTCACTTGCACTCAACACCTCCCCATCGTGTCTTCTAATTCCCATCCTCAATCTCCACCCCAGCACCCATCCTAAGCAGCCCCGCATGGCCAGCCACCCAGCGAAGATGCAGTCGCACACCTCCATCTCTTTAGTTCCTTCCCAACGTCTGCAAACCGGCCCGTTCCCCGGAATCCTCAAGGATGGCCGTGGGGCCATGGTCGCCAATGTCCAGGAGCGCGGCTTCGCTGTCTATCTAGACGACCACGGACGAGATTTTCGGGGGAGTACTAGAGGAAGATGGAGGCGAAGAAGCCAGTGGCTCCTCATATGCCGTTTTCAGAACTTTGAGGATGGAGTAGAGTTCCGCGTCAGCGGGGTCGGATATAGCGTCTCGTCAGCCTTGTTCGACCCAGCGATGAGAGCAATGAAGAACAACGTCGTGCGGGATTGACGATATGTTGCAATGGAGCTTTGGAATAAAGCTAATTTGCGACACACCTGCCGGAGTTCTATACCTTGCCCCTCACATGTACGGTACCTCTTGAATAGTGCTGCATTGGAGGCCCATTCGTTCATTCCGTTCATCATGCGACGTATGCTGCTGCCGCGAGCCACTGTGCTTGCTCTCTGGCATTCTCAAGAGACACCTGAGGAGGTTGGTTGGTCCTCATCCCCTAGAATAACCTGAGTGCTCTGCGCCCTCGATCACACTCTGTGAAATTCCGAAAGGCGAGTTTGCATTCAACCAAAATCCAATTCTTTCAATTTTGGAATCCTGTAATATGACCTCTCCAAGCATTAGACCATGCACGTAGGCTTCACCAATCAGTCGGTATCTGTCCATTCTCTCCACGGCGAGTGATGAAGGGTGTCGAGAAGAACGCAAATCCTATCTCCGGCCAGGACACCGTGAGATCCTAACAGAGGTAACCCTTCGACGGCACAAACGTCAATCGTTTCCAGACTTTCACCATCCAGTTTTCATATCGACGGCCGGTTTCGACTTGTCACACAAAGGATCTCCATCGAAACTATCTGGTGGCTGATGGTTTGGTGGTTTCAGTGAACTAACGAAGGCTTGAAACGCGCCATGGTCCATTTGGGGCTTTTTTTTTTTTTTTTTTTT
>KV745114.1:0-39672 GCA_001692735.1 Lepidopterella palustris CBS 459.81 | reverse complement strand
CACACGGGGGCAAGCAGTTAATCGCCTCCTTTTTCAAAGTGCTTCATTTTCATATAAATCGCCTAAACCCGGCATCTACTTAAATTGCTGTCAAACGGGCATAGTGTTTTATGCTTGATTAATTAAAGAGGCTAATTAGTATCTAGAGATCTTCGAGACGGATACCCGAAACCCATAGCCTCTCCGTGAAATACGGCTACTCGTTCTACCCGTATCCACGACGTGATCTAGGTGGCTCCATTCCATATTCCATGGCTACAACATGGGCCGGATGGCTTCATTCCATAACCACGCGCTGAAACACGACCAGCGAGTACGCCGCCCTTCACCATGTCCCACAGCCACGAAACGAAGAAGAAAAAGGTAATAAGAACTCTACAGACTCCCAGCCCATTCACCATTTCCGCTCCCCTCAAACATACCAGAAATAGCCCTCCCAGCATCATCCTCTCCCATCTGAAGCCCAAGCCCACCTTCTCCAAACCACACCCTACACATCCTTCCAACCCCCCGCTGCCGGTCTCTCCTCCCTCGTCCTATCAGGCATCGTCACAGTCCTCCTCTCCTCAATGAATGTAGCCGGCCTCCCATTCTCATCCAATCCCCTATAACCCCTCACATCCACCAGCTCCCTCGTCTCGTCGCTATCCCCACTCTCCGTCGTGTCATCCCACGGCATCGACCGCGGCTCCGGATGTGAATTCCATTCCCACCCCGGAGGCGGGGGAGGAGGCGGAGGCGGAGGGCTGGGAAGCGGGGTGCTGTAGCCGCGTTGACGGGGGCGACCACGGGAGGGCGATGGGGAGCGAGACAAGGTGCTGGCGTAGTCGATATCGAGGGTGTATCTGTTGCTTGTGCGGCTCTCATAATATGGAGGGTCAGGTGGCGAGTGCGGATTTCTCGGATGGAAGGGCTTCGGGTCTTGGTAGTAGCCGTGGTCTTGGAGGCGCCCTGGTGAGATTGTTACTAATTAGGTCAAGTTCAAGCAGTGATGTGTTGATGTGGAAAGATAAGAGCAGAAAAACGTTCAAGAGTATTTCATAAATAGGCTCCCTCGTCCACTCTCGAGTATGGAATAAAAGTAGGAACCTTCGCATCGAGAAGACAAGCAAAACACACGTCTACTTACTTGGAGAAACATCGTCCCTGCTGTAATGTGCATCACCTCCATGCATGGCCCGCTCTCTTGACCTCGCTCTCCAAAACTCCTCACTATTCTCAGAAATAGAGCTATGCCGCTTCGAAGGCTCTGCCGCAAATTGTACCCTTGGGCCTCCAACTTCAACCATCGTGCTCTCCGCACTACGATGCTTGCCCAAATGTGGCTTTTCTCCATCTCTATATCGAGTACGACTAGGCGACCTTAAGATACTACGAGGTTGAGATTGAGAGTGTTCAGGCGGGGTTGGTCGTCGAAGCAGCCGGGGTGGAGAGATTGACGGAGTTGAGCGGTTGAGAAAAGCTCGTTGATCCGGATGGTGGGCTCGACCGTGACGGAACGGCATGGGATGACTTGCTATGCGTCTCTCTGCATCCCCGTAACGGACCGAGGGATGGACGTGCGAGACTTGATGTCGGAGAATTTGAGGAGGTGGATCAGGGGAGCGACGCCGGCTTCTCTCGCTACGACGGACAATCCGACTCTCTTTGGCTCTACTCGGGGGAGGGCTTTCCCAAGACGTTCGCTTAACAATTTTGGTACGGTCGTAAGTATTTCGGGGAGGGCTCTCTGAAGATTTGCGCAGAGAGACTTTGGTACGGCTGGCGGTCTTTGGGCGAGGACTCTCAGATAATGTTCGCAAGACAACTCTCGTGCGGCCGGACGATCTTCCACAATCGTTGTCACGGCTCAAAGAACGAACACGTCTCACAATAACTTCCTCCGGACTAGTGGACCTGCCCCTACGATCACCGTCATCACTTCCGGCGCTTGTAATCTTGATTCGTAGTGTCCGATCAACTGAATTTGACCTGTGACTCTGACGGATGATCATTCTCCGATTCACAACGTTCGCATCCATGGCGGTCTTCTCATTCTTCTTATGGCACTTTGCACATACACCTAGGATCGTGGGTTCTCCAGGAATGACAGGATAGTGATGATGGAAGGCCCTAGAGCGAGGCTGGCCACACTGTGTACACGTGTGACATAATAGAACGGGGGCTTTGTACGGTCGAGGTTTCTGAGGTAGTGGAGGCAGTGGAAGTGGTGGCGGTGGAGATGAGGTTCGAGGTTGGTATGTGAAATAACGGTACTCTTGCACAGACGTTGACCTGACAATCGCTTGTGAGTCTAGTGTCGATGCTGCTGAGGATGAGCTTGATTCGGACGGCGAATGATCTCGAGGCGGTTGGTATACAACACCAGCATGTCTCGCCGACGGGGCCGCCGGCTGCAATTGATTCTGCGGGAATGGGTGCTGGTAATGGTATCCAACTTGATATGACGGAGCCCTAGGAGCAGCCGGTGGAATATAGTTTCTAGACAGAGAGACGTAGGCTGGCGTTGCGATTGCGCGAGTAGAGGGTCTGGTAGAACTCGGCTCGTCAACCATTGCCCACGCGATTATATCAAAGAGTCCCAATTTCTTTTTGCGTTGTTTCCGTTTGGGGAATACTAACTGAGCCTGTACAGGTGGCATTGGTGCTGGAGGAGGAGCTGAGGGGGCTAGTTGCCGTGACTCAGTTAGCTGCCCAGGAGGCTCGGGAGGAGGCCCACCATAGGGTGGCGGAGGAATGCTGTGGAATTACTGTCAGCCTCGTTTTCTGGTTGTGAGGATACAAATGGACCACGGGACCACTTACACAGGGTAATAATACTGTTGGCCCGTCGAGTACGCTGCATAGTAGGCATTATTTTGAGCGTTGTTCGACATGTCTAATTCTCAGCGCACAATCGCTAGGCCTTGAGAGGGAAATGGGATTGGCGCTTGAGGTGAAGCTCCGTCGGGGTCGCGAGGAAAATGGAGGCCAATATCCTGGCGGTAAGAGTGATATAAAGATGCTGGGTAAGGTTCGCAGATTACATCTGGTTGACCAAATTAGGAAGTTGCGTGAGAGGGCGGCGTCGCTGCGATCCCATCACAACGCCGGGATGAGAGGTGGCCGAGGGAATGAGGCGGTGGCAAAGGGTCAGAGAAGATAAAGATGGGAGCAAGAGGTGAGGTGAGGTAAGGTGAAGGAATGGAGATACACAAAAGAATTGAGGTGAATCGAAGCCAAAGGTCACACAGTCGCGGGTTGTTTCAGCACACACTTCCGATTCTGGAAATTGAACAAAAGTCATCAAGAAGAGTCAAAATATGACATAGGAAATATATATGGAATTTCCACCGCTTGTTTACATCGCCTGAGCCACCTGAAGCCTTTTGTGGCTAGATATCGGTATGCAATCGTGCAATCCTGCCACGTCTGGCGAGATTCCAATCTAGAGTCAGTTCATAGAAGCTATCATCTTTTATTCCCAAAACGCCTTCCACTAACAGCGCATGTTGTTACATGTTCCAAGTCTTCCACGGCATACATCCCGGCCACACAAATAATCTATCACTCTACCCGCAGGACCTTCGCACCCTTCCTCTTCGCCGCCCTCTTCTTCTTGTTGCCCTTGTCGAAGGCAACGGCGCTGGCATGGTCACGACCAAAGTTATCGAGGTCTTTCACCTTGTAAATCCGGATGATCCAGTTCTCGCTAGTGAACGCCTCTTCAATAGTGGTGAGTTGAGGCCCTTCCGCGGGCATACGCGCTCCCCGGACGCGATCTTGTGCTTGTCCAGCCGGGAACAGAGCATTGTAGTTGTAGTAAGACATCTTGTACCTGTAGTGGGGTCAGAGTTTGCATCTCGGATCGGAGGTAATCACACTTACATCAAGCTGTTCTTCATTGTCGGGGTGGCCTCGTCGTCTACACGATACTCGCCTCGAGGTGTGAAGAAGTTGCGTTCCTTAACCTCATCCGGCCAGATACCCTCCGCGATTCTTACCATCCACAAAAATTTGTTGATGTCGTCGCCAGAGTAGCCCAAGAGACCACCAAATACGACGAGCACGTAGTCAACCTCATGCTGGCGCATGATGGGATAGCTGACCTCTTCCCGGGAGCTCATTGCCTTTCCGACCGTTGCAATGTGAGTATTGTTCCAGGTGTTATTGTCGACCAAGGTGGGCCGATCAGCCATTCCACCGATCTGGTAGCCGTAGTCCCACCAGGACATGATTTTAGCATTACTAGGTGTGTTTTGGCGAAGCCAGTAGTAGGCTTCACGATAGTCGTCAATGATGTGCTGGCTTCCATCTGGGAGTCTACTTGCTAAAACAACTGATGGGGAGGAATATGCGTTTGATGTGACCCAGGTGCAGTGGAGGACGAACAAAAGTAGGTACACTGTTGCAGATCCCACGACAGTCAACTTTGAGGCGTATGAATAGATCCCCACCAACGGATTCCGAGTCGAACGAAGCGTGTCTGGAAGCACCGCTGCAGCGGTCACACGCGCAGAATCGGTTGATCCAGTTGCCTTGGGTTCCACCTTCGGAGTGTCAGTACTCAAATAGGTATCCAAGATCTGCGAGAAAGCAATTGCAGATGCTACGCAGACGATAGGTGTTAACGTCAACATCAACCGAACCATCACTCCAGCAAAATAACTAGCGAGAACAGCGTAGATGACGACGAATACTTGTTCATCGCTCAAAGTCCGGAAGCACATGTATACACCGGCAGGGAAAAGCCAGATCATCATGTTGAGATCAAAGAAAAAGGCGGGCCAAGCTGTAGGTTGATGCTCGGAGACGGAGGCGATGATCGGTATGTGAATCTTGGCATAGCCAGTATCCCACAGAGAGTAGAAACGGCCAGTCCATGGAGCAATGACGCCAGAAACGGTGAGCAGCACGAGGCCTCCAAATGAAACGGCAAATATGACCAGAACGAGGGCTCGTAGGAGGGTTTGGAATTGCTTGCTTGGAAGCTGGGTGCGGATAAACTCGACAAAACCGACGATTTGGAGCAGACCGAAAACACCTGGTGCTAATTAGTGACTAAAACTGCACACTTCGATTGAACGATTAGGGAACTTACCTAGTGCGGACATATGTTCGCTACTCCTAATGGGCAGAAATCCGACGAATGGAATTTGCATGCTAGCAAGCGTACCAAGTGCATACCAGGAAGTGTAGCTGACGTAAAGTCTTGGGCTATAACGCCCCATGCATATCAGAACGAACGCGTGCAGAGGCAGCAAATTCGTAATGAAAACATATCCACCCCATGCAGACACCATGTACCCATAGAACAGCGCGGTCAACGCGCCCCAGAATACCGATCCATTTTTGACAGCCTTAATCCAGAGGAAGAAAGTAAAGACAAGGAGGAAGATAGCTATAGCTTCGTTGTCGTAACTGCCAGCCACCGAACGTGAAATGTATCCGGGTGTAATTCCCATAAACGCCGCAGCAAGGAGGCCTGCAGAAGGCGAAGTGACCATTTCCGAGGTCAAAAGATATGTTGCCAAAGCGGTGAGGCCCGAGAAACCAGGCGCAAGTAATACGCAAATATTTCGAATGTCGACCGGGAAGGTAAGGAATCGCAGAGCATGGTATATGATGCCGCTGGTTACCATTAACCCAGGGTATAAAGTGCCTCCCGTAACTCGACCAAGAGGGTGCCATGTTCCTACGGGGCATTCGATATCAGTAACCAGTATTCGTAAATCGCTGTAGCGGGACGAGGGCCGGTAAAGCATTGACAGGAGGCTTACGGTCGTCGAACCAGTCCCAGAAGCTGTAGAAGCCATTTTGTACGAGGTACTTGGTCGCTCTGAAGTTAAACCATGGATCAACTAGTAAAATAGTTAGTCAATTGAACAGTCTAGAGGATAATTGGGACTGTAGAAAACAAACTGACATTCGTGGATAATGCTCTCAAACCGAATAACACTGAAAAGCCGACTGGACACCGCTGCGGCGGCAATCGTGCAAAGGATTATAATTCGCAGCAACCCGCGAGTGTTCCGACTAGTCACTTGCTTGAGGAACGGATCCCCTTCTGCGGTTGCCATTATTGAAAAAAAAAGGCGAAGAGTTGAATGAAGGGTCTCTCTTGGCCGCGTAACGGCGAGCTTCCAACAAGGTGTCCTCGAGGGCTGAGACCGGCTGCAGTTTCGCCGAGGCCGTGCCAAGATATTCACACGTGACCTACGCCTTACGCTCGTATAAAAGACCCATTAAGCCGCATATCGAATTTATAATATAGCTGTTTAGTCTCTGAGAAGCTCAAGAAATAGGTTTCATGTTAGAGAAATCGACTAGAGATAATCTAATGCACTGAAGCTATTTAAGGTATAGAGAACACATGCCATCCGTTCGAGCCTAGATTGACATAGGAAGGCTTTAAACCCGAAGGTGAACCCTTAACAACGTCACTAGAAGGAACTCAAGTATTTGACATGCGCAATCATGAAAGCACAGTTAACAATTTTTATCTTATGCGTAGGACGTCGGACTAGGTAGTTAAAGTTATCCATATTTTCATCCTTCACCACATCTCTCTGAAATTTTCTTGCAACCAGACACCATCTATCATCTCTCATATTAACTCCTTTGAGACAAAAATCCAATACAATATATTACGCCGCCGCTATGCAAAATAGTTAAGCTACCGTTGGGCTGGACCGGAGCCGGGCAGACGTAGCGCGTACAAGAAGTGAAAAGGTAAAGCACAGGCAGAATACTTCCATGCCTGATACACAAGCTTTGCACAAATAAAATTAAAAAAAGGGGCTGCGAGCACAGTCGCCTCACGAAGAGGGAGTAACCCAAATAGGGTACTCAATACACCAGGCGTGGCTCCCCCATCTTCATCTCAAACTTCAGCCCCTGCACTTCCTTTCTCCAAAACAGTCCCTTCACACCGTGGCTAGCCGGTGTTCGTACCGCGCGGCGCAGAATCTTGGCAGGAGAGGTGACGCCATTGTTGAGAAGGAGCTTTTGGTCGCCGCCATCGGCAGTTCCAGAGACGCTGCCTGCGAGGGCTGTTTGAAGCAGGGCCGCCTTCAGTTTGGCTGGGTCCGCAGCGAGACTGGTGTCTTTTGCCATCATATATGCCATAACGCCTGTGACGTGAGGAGTGGCCATGCTGGTGCCGGATAAGGTGTTGATGACATTGTCTGCGGTGTTCCAAGAAGAGATGACGTTCTCCCCTGGAGCATAGATATCCACGCACTTGCCGGTGTTGGAGAAACTGGAAATACCGTCCGTAATGCCGATGCTACCGACAGTAACGGTACCATTCTTGCCGCCTCCGTTGTCGGCAGGACTGAAATTGCAGGCGTCAGCCCCGCTGTTACCAGCTGCAACGCTCACGTGGATGCCGGCACCAATGGCACTTTGGATCGCCGTATCAATGGCCGGGGATATGCCAGTAATGCCCCATGACATGCTCATAATGCTGCCGATGAATCCAGGCTGAGATTTTTGCGCATTGTGCTGGGCAATTACCTTGTCCATGCCGCTGATAGTATCCGAGGTGCTGCCCGATCCTGTGGCGCCGAGCACTTTGACAGCCCAGATGTTTGCGCCGGATGCAACGCCAAAGGGAGCACCTGCTGCCGTACCAGCAACGTGCGTACCGTGACCTTCTCCATCGGAGGTGTCAGCTTCGAAAGACCAGAGTAGCTTGGCACGACCTCCGAAAGCGGCATGGGTGAGACGAACGCCAGTATCGACTATGTAGATATCGACACCTTGGCCGAGTTTGTCGTCATCAAAGCTGTAGGTGAAGTCCAGGGCGTCCTTGTCGCCCGTCACTTCTTGAGAGCTGGAAACGCGCTGGAGGCCCCATGGAGCGCCAGAGCGGTTCTCTGTGAGCGCAGCAATCGCGACGGATTTTTCCACGTGAGACACGTCTTCCATTTCGACGAGTTTGTCAATGCAGTGAGACTTCATGTTGGCAACAAAGCCTCGGAAAGCCGTATTGTTGAACGTGTACTTGACATCGGAATGGCTGGGCGACAATTCGATGCGGGAAAGCACCTCGGCGACTTGCGGGACAGTGGGATGAGCGTTGTTGAAGATGACGACGTATTCTTCACCGCCTGTTTGATGCGAGGATGGAGCACTGGATGTAGCCGCGGCGGCCTCAGAAATTGGGGTGGTGGAATTAGATTTGAAACCATGACCACTATGTGGTGCAGGGAGGGCGAAACTAGAACTAGCCCAGACGGCCAAAAGAGTGGCGAAAGCAAATTGTACCTTCATGTTGAAAGAAAGTCGGGTAGTCGATAAACTCCACAGGAGTAAGATGATCAAATGTAGAGAAATGAGCGGGTGGCAGTCCTGCTAGGTCACGGCGAAGGGTGATTGAAGGCGCTATTCAATAAAGGTCAGTCAATTGGAAAGCGAGTGTATTCAATTACTAGTGAAAAGATGCTTGACGTGGAGGAGGCTAGAAGTGACGCTCAAGATTTACAGAACGAAAATGCCGAGCATTGTGAAGTGCCAGGACAAGGGCTTTGTGAGGAGAGGGAAGAACGAGAGTCGGAGAGGTGGTTGGAGTGATGAGGGCGCACAATGAAATTGTGCCATGAAGGTAGAAATATGCACTCACTTCCACGCAACAACAATGGAGGGTGAACAGATTCTGCTTCGAGTAATGACGTATAAGGTGTCAGGATCGTTGAAGTCGTGCCAGCACGCGGAGAGAAGCAAAGTAAATCAGAAGTTGAAGAGAGTGAGTGAAAGAATGAAATTGGTCGATATCAAAACGAAGGGAAGACAGCACAAAGGGCAATGTCTCTAAATGAAAGTCTGGAGGTTGAAAGGAAGGGAAGCACGCTGGAGGAGTCAGCAGCAGTGAATGATAATTCCGGAAGAAGATGCGCAGGGGGAGAAGCTGCTCATGTACTCCACAGTAGCACGACGACAACGTAAACACCAAACTCTCCTCGCATTTATTCGTGACTGAAACATCTTGGCCCCCGGCACCCTGCCGACGCCGCGCTTCTCCCGTTCTCTGGTCTTGTCCGCGCGCCGAGAATAAATGGGCTGTATCAGGTAGCAGCCGTGCCTCGGCGGCGATGCGAAGCGCATTGAACACCTCCACGTCTCGTCACTACAGGGTGCGTCTTAATTTCATCTGCCGCCAGGACGATTGGTGACTGGAGCCTCAGTTTCGAAATGGAGGGTGCTAAACCACTCCTATCCTAGACGAAGATCTGACGGGGTGCGGGAGGCTTCCTTTGCCAGCATCGCGCCTCCAAACAATTGGCTGGGAGATCTGAAACGGCCACTTGAATCAAAACCTCGCTCCCAGTGGACCCAGTGACACGACGTCTCTTAGCACCCGCATTAATCCGTGTCTCTAGACTGATATTGCGCAGGTTTAAGGGGGAGGCTGCGCGCTGCTTTTTTTCATGCGGAAAACTCTGCGAGTCTCTTTGGTTTTCGACGCCTCCAACGGTGGTGATGGCCAGCGGTGATGGGACGCTTGGGATTTCCTGCAGCAACGGACTGAAAGCGTAATCACCTACGACCGAAAACATGCCACTCCACGAAAATGTTGAAGGCCACCGCATTTTGCTCCCGATTACAAGTCAGCTCGTACATAGAAGATATTCGCAAGGAAGCCTACTTTCCCTCTACATGAAACACATTGACAGACATGACGCTGTACATTCTCATACCGCACGATAGTAAAAATACAAAGAACACAAAACGATCCAACTCCGATTCCGTCTCGCCTCCGCGGCCAGCCCAAAAGAGAACAAACTAGAATGTACGATTTCCACGCTAAAAACGGCTGGCAATGGACAATGGTTTCCAGAATTGGTATCCCTCCACCTTCACTCTTAGCTTACACTTCCTCGTCACTCTCCTCGCCCAGTAGTTCCCCTTCATCCGGGTCCACCACGGCATAGTCCCCTCTCCCACGCGCGAACGAGCTGCGTGACGTATATGTCCTTCCACCGTAGCCTCCACCCACTCTGCTGGAAACAGTCCGCCAAAGTGACCCGAGTAGTAAAGGTATCGCCGCCACCACAGCCACCAGTCCAGATATAAGTATAACAGGCCACTTTATCCAGGCACTGTCGCTGTCGAAGCTGCCCCCCGACTCGCCGAGCCTGATGCGTCCGAACTTGCCATCCCAATTCCGCCAGACATAGTAGCCAATGCCAGCAGCCGCGACAATGGGAATGACAATGGCTATGAACAGCCCAAAGGCGGAGATGCCGTGCTTCTCCTTGTACTCCTTCTCGTGATTTGGGCAGGGGTGGGACTTGCTGGTGTGCTGCATCTCCAGCCCACCCTCACAGGTAGAGATCGGTATTTTGCGATACCCAGTGACGTCCCAGTATTGCTCTAGACTGGGGTCGTCCCTGCAAACTTGCATGGGATCAGGCAGCTCGAGGCCTCTTATGGCCTTGCAAGAGCCGTCGGTCTGCCGCTCAAAATTATAATCGCTGGGTATCAATTAGCTTTTGTACTACGGCGCTATGACTCCGCAATAACTTACCATTCAAAGTCCCTCCTCGTGCAAGAACAGTTCCGCGCAATGTTGTGCAGATGGTCAATCTTTCTGCCGTTGTAGCAATCGATCAACCCTTCTTTCTTCCGGTGATACTCTGCGACGTGGCCAAATAAACAATTAGTTTCTTGCTTAGGATGCTGAGGTTTCCAGAGCTCATAGTCGCCCGCCTCGGGATTCTTTTCGTCGAGCACACACTGGCGAACGAACAGACCGGAAAAGTCGAGATTGATAGTTACAATTCTGCTCCCATCTTTACCCCAGAGCAAAAAGTTGAGGGAAGTATCGCTTGGAACGGTTGTGATGGCGTCGATCCTCATTGCGTGATCGCTGAACTGGTACTGGTCCCAAGTCTTACCATTATCCCGGGAATAGTAGACATGGTTGGTGTCTTCTCCCTTACGGACGATGACAATGACGGAGCCTTGGTCGCCATATTCCCACATATATGTACCCTTCATTATTTCCATCCAAGTGATGCCGCCATCATTAGTCAGGAAGGTGTCGCCGTCATTATAAGGACCAAGGAATTCTCCGACATTCCCGACTCCCATCATGAGACCGACCGCGGTTGGGGAAGAAAATGTTTCCCGGGGATCACTTCGTTCGGTGTAGCCATGGAGATGGAGAGAACACTTGTCCAAGCTGTCGCCCGAGCAGGCATATTTCTTCCCATCAACGTCAGTATTTGGCGGGGTAAGCCAATCCCAGTCAGCACCATCGTTGTGAGTAATCTTAGTCTTCTTTTGCTTCTTGGCTCCACCATCCACTGCTTCTCGGTTTGCTATAACGTTGACAAGAATAACACCTTCAATGCCTTGCATCTTCTCAAAATCCACGTAACCTGCTGTGTTCCTGTTGACCTCGTTGATGCTCAGGACGTAAGACGTGCCATTGCTATTGCTCTTGATGATAGTGCCATATTCTTGCTCCCTCATCGGATTGACCGTGACATGCAAGAATATTGAGTGCGTGGAGCTATCGAGAACCGTATATGCTTTTTGGTGATCAACGTTGAACTTCGGAGGGAATTTTGCGTCTGCGAAGGTCTTTCCATCAAGGCTGGCGTCGACTTTGAGTGACTTCCGGTCTTCGGTCTTGGACGCGACAATGATGAATTCCGACATTGTCGCAAACTCTACCACATCTGTGAATCGTACATCTTGGTGTTCAAACCAGTCCTCGCTGGAAATGAGCTGTAAAGGTTGGCCGGGCTCTTCCTTGGTGTACTGCTCGCAAAAGACGAGTTTCTCGTTAACTTGACGACCTTCCTCTCTCCACATGAACTGGCACTTTTTGACGTAGGTGAGCATTGGATCCCATTTGAGACCATTTTTGGTGGAAACAGACGCGGTTGAATGACAACCATCACTGCCGGGGAGGCAATCTTCAGCTCCTATCCAGATGAGCCAATGCTTCTCGTTAGGGTGGAAACTTAGAATCTGCAACATCTGTGTATTTGGTGTGAAGGGGGCCTCGAAAGAGTTAATGCTGTTGTGCAATCCGCGGTCTTCTGAATAGTAGACCTTCTTGGAGGGTGTAATGAAATACACAAAGTCGTTGTAGTACTGATGAGGATAAATTGCGACAATCTCATCCTCGACTGCGATTTCCCAGGTTTTGCCGTGATCATGGGTGATGTATGCTTCTCGTTCGCTTGTAAGCATGACAATAGTTTCATCACTGCCTACGCTCTTCTCGGTCCTTTCCAAATAGTAATACTCGCGGAAGTTCTTCCCTTTGAAAGACGTATATTCATGTGTAATCTTTCCACTTGCGGGTGGTGCAGTAGTATCACTGCAAGGGCGTTCGACAAGATCGCCTTTCTTGACTCCTCCTTCGCACTTGTTTCCAGGGATCAGACGCCAACCGGAGCTGCCCTTGAATGTTTTCTTGTCGCCAGTGCATTCTCCCTCTGGAGCAGACAACGTTCCTGCGGGAACGCATTTCTTCTCTTCACCATCCCACTCAGGAACGAAGTTGAAGTCGCACTCAAAGTCTTTGTCTGTGCACTCGCAAGTCTTGAAGGATGGTACGGGGTCCTTAAATTCCTCGTCAACAAAGCAATCAGCATCCCATTTTCGCCTGCGGAATATTTGTTGTTGGCCCATGATACATATGGCGTTCCCTTTCTCGTCTACGCGGGAGTTCCAATCATTGAAATCGCTGTCCTTGCACTTGCCCTCAGGGAGGTCTGAAAAGTCCAACGAGATTATGATATGTTCAACGGCGCCGTCGGATGCGCGTCTGGCTCCCGTAGCAATGAATTTCAAGCTGGTGGAGTCAGGTATTGTTGTAAGCTCATAGGCTCTGAATTTGAAATCGAGTTTGAGCGTTTCCCAGGTATCCGGTCGTCCGTGCTTGAGAGAGTATCTGATTTCGTCGGTCTCGCCTTCATCGTAAATGGCAACCAACACAGAGCCCTGATCACCGAATTCATACTTGTGTGCTTCCTGGAGTGCCAATTGCCAGGTTAAGCCAGCGTCGTCTGACACGTAAAGGTCCCCCTCTTCGTAAGCTTTTAGATATTTCCCGGTGTTACCCACACCCATTACAAGTCCTGGCGCGGGGCTAGAAAAAACTCTCCCGCTATTGCGCAAATCGGTGACAGAGTGCAAATGGAGTTCCTTATCGCCAACTTTAAGAGGCTCGAAAGTCCTTCCGTCATCGAAGCTGATTTGAGACTTGACCTTTTTAGGCGTCCAGGTGGTTTCCACTTCTTTCCAATTATCAACCACGTTTACCAAGACTATGCCCTGGATATTGGATATCTTCTCAAAATCAACATATCCCTCTCGGTCGCGGTTCGTGTGCTCGATATTTTTGGTGAAGTAGGTGCCGTTCGAGTTACTCGTAAATAATGCGCCAATAGCCGCGTATTTGGAAGTCATGACGTCCACTTGAACGCTGTAGTTTGTTGATTCCAGAATAGTATAGGCATCTTCCTCAACCTTATGATCTCCAAATTCCGCCCTGTGCCAGGTGTTTGTGTCGTCGGTTACGTAGAGAGCTAACTCATCGGAGCCTTGGGATTTCGCCGCAGCAACAATATATCCCTTGACAGCTGCCATATTAGCCATTCCAGAGACAGTTCGTCCAGAGGCCATAACCGGTTCTTCTTCATCGTTAAAGAAGCTATTTCAATCAGCAATGCCCATATAATCGGCGACATGCCAGTTCCAACCCAAGGGCAATTTAAATCGTTCCACTCACTTGTCCGATATCACCATCCTGAAATCCTTGGCAAGCCTGGAATATTTGCCCTTGACAATGCACAAGACACGGTCATCATGTTTTCCGTCGTCGGTCGCCAGGAACCGTTCTGTGCTTTTGGCCCAAATACACATCTTTCTTTCATCGCGGAGTAATTTGGGTTTCGTGGCAAAGCCGTCTTCGGTATACCATGACTATACATAAAACTGTCAGCCTTGCCTGAGAAAAGTAAAGACACGTTCTACTGATAACCCCAGTAGAAAGCATCTGCTCAGGTCATTCAGGTACTCAGTGCTGACCTTGCCAATGCACGGATAGTCGGAACAATCATCCGCACCATTGAAGATAATCTTCTTGCTATCCCATGCGTGGAAGCTGAGTGGAGAGCTGCCTCTGGCTATTGTCCCAGCGGTTGTAAATTCTGTCCAAGATGCCCCCTTATCATATGTGATCCAATGTGTAAATTCGGCGCCCAACGCGATTGCCACATTGTTGTCGAATGGGTTCTTCAAGACCCCTAGCACCTCATTCTCAGGTATCTCTTTCAACTGTACCCATGTCTTGCCTGCATCTTCAGATCTCCATATCCGTCCATGTGACGGCTCTGTGGTTATGACGACTTCGGAGTCGTCGAAGTAGAATAGATTCGAGGGTTGTGTTTTGAAGGGTTGGATATCATACTTAGGCGTCTTCGCCTCTTTCGCGGAAGTAGATCCAATAGCCAGCAGTACGGGCAACAGTATGCCCCGGGAAAACCTCATGATGCATAGAGAGAGGAACAAAAAGTGATGGAGTTGACAGCTGGCTGTTTCTTGGGAGAGCGTCTCAGCCTCATAGGTAGCAGAGCAGGGCGTCTTGGCGGTGTCGTAAGCGCGACCGAGGCACTAGCCCTGAGGCGCAGGCAGCCGCTTTTCAACCACGAGGCGTCCTCGTTTGATCTAAATATATTCAGAAAGTAGCTATGTGCTATTGTTCTTTCTAGTCAACTCGCTCGTTCATAAGACTGTTTTGGTGTCTACATCCCCGTCTATTTTAGCTTTCATGACATCTGTTGATGGAGTCGAAGAGTTTACCTTAATTGTGACACCTTCATGTCCACAATGACCTCATGTGACGACAGCCCTAGTTGCTCCGTCCATTTAAATGTTCAATCTAATGAAACATCGTTGGAACTTTGCAGCACGGTTTCTCAAGGTTGGCCTTGTTCTGTGCCATTATTGTTTACAAAACTTCAGATACAAAAAGGGTAACATTTTCTCTAAATCCTTAGCACGGCATCGTTACACTAGCCATATTGGCATATACGTCGACGGAGAAGTCTACTGAACCACGATTGAAATTTACAAACCCGACCTAGAAAACTTCCTGGAAC
The DNA here is from genome assembly GCA_001692735.1 of Lepidopterella palustris CBS 459.81. NCBI lineage: Eukaryota > Fungi > Ascomycota > Dothideomycetes > Mytilinidiales > Argynnaceae > Lepidopterella > Lepidopterella palustris. The sequence continues at coordinate 24,565 of KV745114.1, read as the reverse complement.
TGTCAGCCTCTTTACGATGCTGAAGCTATTCAGATAGGGTAGTGCGTGCAATAATGCATACGTCACACGGATGTCCATGTCTTATCACTATCCTCCTAAGTCTACTACACTTTCAGGCATCGGATCGTTGAAACCTGGAGTCAAGACTGTGCCCTAGACCCCCATAAGACATTTCTTTTCTGATTATTGGAATCCTGACTAATGCAAAATATAATCTGCATTATTAGACAGGGCAATCGTACGGACATTCACGCCCTATTGGGCATATGGTAAATGATACCCGCTCAAAATGCCATCAATTAGCTGTGCACGTAGGACGTCTGTATGGAGGCTCCACCAGCACCGTAATTGGCACCGAGATATTTTGCATCGTCAGATTTGAGGAGCATCCTGTACATATATCTCACATGTTCTCTTCTTGGCCCCGATACCCTTACTCCACATCCTGGAATTGTCCTTAATCTTTTCGATTATTCCCTTTGTTGATATGACAACGTTATCACTCCTTCTCTCCTTGCTCTCTTTATACCTTTTCCCTTATCGCCTTGTCTCCCTTATTCTACATATGCTTTTAGAAATACTCTCCAACAATAATCGCATTTTCCTCCAAAGAAATTCTTAGTATGATACCCGTTGTGTAGATGGTGATTATTCGAGTAAGGAAAGCACTCACACGACGCATGAAATATCATTACATTCTCACATATATCAACAAATTTCACTATCGATTGCTCGAACATCAACAAACTTGGGACAAAATGGACCGGCGGCATCTTCTCTTACGTACGTATATCCGACCATAGCTGGGGTTGCGCATCCGGACGTGCAAACTGGCCTAGCCGCTGCCACCAACATCCAACATTTCCCATTCTGTGACTTCGCCAAAAACTCTGATGATGTGATGTCCGAACAGCTCCACGAGTACGAATTTGATGCCGAGCAGTGGAGCACCGTCCTTAAACCTTTTAATTGGGTACATGAGTGGGCTATAGTAGCACAAAAGGCCTTTTGATAGCTAACAAGGATTATGTGGGGAAACAATATTGTACCGGAGGGTGGTGCTGGGTTGGCAATACATGCCGCAGCGACCGCTTGGCTGTCATAGCCGGGAGTAGGAACTGTAAACGCAACGTTGCAGAGTGGTACTCCGGAGTTGCCGACTGGATGAGGCATTTCGCGGCACGGAATACTCCACTGAGGGGTATAGGTGTGTTCAGCAAGACGAAGTGGAATGGTGATATCCCGGGTGCTTATACAGGACAAGTGATTTCATTCGGCGCAAAAAATTAATAATGAATATGTCTCAGTAATTCCTATAGGTTCACATGTGGCGGAGAAGGAACTAAAGGAACGAGGGGCAAATACCAACGAAGAGATCCAAAAACAATTGTGAACCATGAGGCAGAACAGGAAAGAAAAGAAACTGAAGCCGCCTGTGAGCCAGTAGCCCACATTGAGGCCGTGCGCCATAGTAACTGGACCCGTTTTATGAACCACCGCTGCAGACCGAACACTGTCTTCGCTTCACTCCGAGTGGGAGACATGCGCATCATGGCCATTGAGGTCGGCTTGGGCAAGCAAATCAGTGTCGGCGATGAAGTCCTCGCGGGCTATGGGGTAGTATATTTCATCAATGAGAAATGCTTGTGTAGCTGGTGTAGCGACAAAGTGTATGGATCGCGCACAAAAGAGGCAAAGGCGGTTAGAAAGGAGGGCTCAAAGACCCATGAAGAGCGCCGATAGCAAAGACGGTTAAGGCGGCTGGTAAGAGTAAGCCAAAGGAGATACAAAAACCACCGACCACGAAGACGACTTAGAAGAAAAAAGGCGGAAATCTAAGCGCAAAGACTGGGAAGAACTGGCGGGGTGGATTAAGACGGATAGCGGTTTAGAAACAGTAAGTCGGAAAGGTAAGTGCTCGTGGGAAGCTTTGTCAATTTATGCTTACGCACAATTTGTTCTATACGCGATGTATAAGACTTTATTTTATGCGAATGTTCAGATAGCAAAGGTAGGTTGAATTGAACCGGCTGGGTACTCTGGCAGGCGGGAGGTATTGTAGTTCACAATCAAGACATGTTTGTAAAGAAATTATTGATAGTTCATATATTCCTGATCAATTTTCCATCACCGTTAGAGTATTTCTAGAGCTGTCGTGGTAACCAAATCACTTCTCTAGTCTCTTCGCCCCAGACGCCTTCCAAGCGGCACCTCTCTTGCTACTTCGAGTCTTGGGCTTCCCACCCTTCTTTTTTCCAGACCCGCCTAGCTTCAGACCACTAGTACCTTGCTTGCTGCTTGCGCGATGACCTTCAAAAACAAACGTCTCAGGCGCTTTGAAAGGAGTGCCACCAGGCCGCCCAGGTCCAGAGAATGATATTCTGCCAGTACGGACTTGTGCAGCGCCAGCTCTACCAAGCAGCTTGCTTGCTCGTCCTTGCATAGATTTCTCATGCGCAGATACTTTAGGGTTGTAGATACTGTCGGAAATTGGTTTGTTTGAGGATGAGGGATTCTGTTTAGCGTTGCGTTTAAAAGCCTTAGCGCGGACAACTCGCAGCTTTCGGGGCAGCAGGGGTGGAAACTTTTGGTCGTTGAATTGAAGAGCGGCCTCGACGCCATTCTCATCCTATGAATGCATTAGATGTATGCGGAGATGAATTTGGGCTAGAGTAAGGAATTACAGCAAACTGTACGTAAGCTATGCCTTTCCCCACTCTGGTCTTTGAATCTCGAATTACTCTCACGCTTTCCACTGTCCCAGCCTTGTTGAATTGGGTCCACAATCCTTCCTCGACGTCCGCCGGCTCTTTTCTTTTCGATTTTCGTTGGCCTTCTTGTTCTGATGCGGCCTTGATTGAGCTTTCGTCATCCACAAAACCAAGATTGCCAACAAACACACATCTACGATTGTCCACCTTGGCAGGATGAGCTACTTCGTCAACACGTAAATGTCGATCTAGCACGATGGTCCCATTGAGTTTTCTTGCAGCATTTCTTGCAGCGATTTGAGTTGAATACACGGCGTACGCATTAGTACTCTTTGTTGTAGCGTCCATGACCTCCTTCTTAGCGAAAGCTCCCTTCTTCGGCATCGCGCTTGCAAAAGCCGTGGAACGAAACCGTAACGACTCGACTTTATGAGCCGGACTATGAGGCGGTAGAGAAGGGATGAATGAAGCAAGGTGGTGCAATAGGGTTTTCTTTGCGGTTTTCGAGGTGATAGCTTTGCTCGAGACGTTACCAAGGAAGACTGTCCGGGACGCTTTCTCCAACTCTTGGGCATCTGTGGAAGGCATCATCGTCTCGTGCTTTGGAATGGAATATGACTCTTGATCAGCAGGCTCTGAGACTGAGTCTTCCGAGTTGGTTGCATCTTTGTCGTGATCATCCACCTTGCTAGAATTATCCTCATCCCCGGAGTCTCCCTGGCTGCCTGTCGTCTTTAATCGCTTTTTTCTCATATCCGATTTCATTTTGGCTTCCTCTTTCGCCTCCTCCCTAGCTAGCTTGCGCATATAGACATCTTCTAGCTCTTCTTCGCCACTTCCACGTTTCCTCTTATTTTTTGGGCGATCCTGCCTGCCGTTGGCTAAAGATTCCAAAGCCACTGATCGCAACGAATCTTCAGCTTGCGGTGCTCGGGCTTCAAGTTCAATATCATTGTCTGATTTGCCTTCTAAAGAGCCATGGCCTTCCTCTACTAGATCTTCGTCATCGGTATCTTCTCTGTTCGCAGACTCTATGCTTGATAAATCTTCATCATCTTCGTCATCCGCAGACATCTTTGGTTTCTGAGGTACTGCCTGGTATCGTGACTTTGATGGGGCTTTTACAGGCCCTAGCTAAGGAGTCCATTAGTATACGATTTGTAGAGTGACTCAACCTCCGCTGTCCAAATGAATTGCACTCACACTGCTCGCAAACAACGAGGCTAAAGCTGGATCGACCGCTTCTGTGTCAGCAACAAACGGAAGGGTCTTCTGGGAACTCCCAGGGTTTGGTCTTTCAACGCGATTGCTTTGTTTCTTCCCCATTGCGACAATTGCTTCTTGGTGATGAGCTGTTTGGTGGAAATTTGTTTCGAAGTTTAGAGCCGATATTCTGCAAATGCCAAGCTTTTCTCGGAGCCGACACGGGCCGCGATTGTGGTGGTTACTGATCACGTGATCCGGGCGGTGTGAGTTTCCGTTCACGCAGCTTTGGGTATGGAGGAGAAGACGCTCCCTCACCCACAGCACTCATCGATGTCAAAACAACTTCTTCCCTTTGCGTACGACCACTCCTACTCATTCCTCACTTGTAGCTCACCCAATCCCTGTGAATTTCACCTCAAAACGGACTCCAGCGCGCTACCAACCTCGTCGGGAGGAGTGTTTTTGCCCACACTTTCGGCGCGCACCACCCACAACGGCCCACGCCGAAGACAGCTGGGTTCCTGCGCCAGAAACCTTCATCATTCGCATAATATCACACTTTGACAGGATTGAACACCATCCGAAGACGGTCTTCTGCTCGGGCGCAACATGAGCGCGCTTCAGCGGAACAGCAGAAGCAGATCCAAGACCGCCCCAGAGACCGGAGGTGATCCTCACTTATTCAACGGTAAGCTCCAACTCCCTTGGTTCTTATAGAAGGCTCTTGCTTCAAGAATACCTTTTCGCGCGTGGAGAAGCGCTCGGAGCTCCTGCCGGTTGCCTTTGAATCCCTCATACCCCCACACCGAGCGAAGACTAATATGAGAATGCCATCGATGTCCCATATCCTTCGCTATCACGAGATTATACGAAGGGACCATAGCTAACATATCCGGTGCCTACAGGGATCAATATATCTGCAAACACTGACCCTCCTATACCTCCCACCCCACGACCAGCTCTGTCTTCTTCACACCCGGATAACCTCACGGAAATGCCTACAGAAATAGAAAACCCAAAGTTGGAAACTATACCCGTCCCGTCTGTGGGCTTCAACCTACTGAACAGATCTATGGAGGCTAGTAAGAATGCTTCGGAGGACCAAAGCGACAACCGCTCTAGCAGTCTGAGCGAGCTTGGCGATGGCCTAGACGAACACGATGAGCCCACTCCTCAGGCGCATACATCGCTACTGTTGGAGGAAAATGATTCGGAAGCTGAGACAGAGAGACTCGAAAATACGCCGCGGAAGCTGCTTCGCACAACGACGAACACAACAATGGCGTCGGACAATCTCGTCGAGAAGACCCCCAGCAAGCTCGGAAATGTGTTCTTGCTGGATACTGAAGAGTCTAGTCCTCCCACGCCATTGGGTATTGCATTAGACCCCACCACAGGCGACATCGCCGATAGAGATACAGACATGAACTCTGTATCTCAGCAGCTTTCTGTTGTAGCAGGTTCTGATGAGGGAAGCCTCGCAGATATTGCAGGAAGGAAGCGAAAGCGATCAAGTTCTGACAGTAGCTCTGCTGACGACTTGCGATCCGAAGAGCCGGCGAGAAAGCGAAGCAGTACAGCGAAGAGTGACGCGATCATGGATAACCATGTGGAAATGGTCGATGTCTCAGAGCAGGCTGACCTTGATCAGGGAGCCGATATTGTCGAGGGCCCCATTACGCGTTCAGCAGAGCAGGAATTGGACATTGAAGAAACAGTTGCGGATGCTGCAGAAGAGGCAGTTGACGAGCTCGCGGCCGCGGCGAAACTCTCAAAGCCAAGGAAAGGCAAGAGGAAAGGAAAGAAAGCAGACGACTCTGGCGACAACAACAGCGAGCCGATCGCGAACAATGAAGGCTTCGAAGGCGCTGAACCAGCTGAGGTGGAGCATGACGAGGAAGATGGGCCTGCGCTAGATGAAGAGGGTGAGTTTTAGCCGCCGTGAACATGCGGCGAAGACCGCTGTGAGTGATTGGACTAACACTTACGTTCCCAGTGACCAAGAAGAAGGCCGCAATCGAGTCCCTCTCGAAGATTGAGAAAAAGTTCAAGATTTTCAGAGAAAAGTAAGCGAGTTCGCATCTCATCGATAACGCTGGAAGCCTTGAGCCTAACAATCCGGAACAGATGGTGTGATGAAAGTCTTGCGCAGCTCAGCAAGGAGCTGGAAATGCTTAGGCAGCCCGACTGCGAGCACCCAGAATATCTTGCTATGGTGCAGTGTGTGGATGAGCGACGCTCTGAGAAAGTCGAGTACGAAAGGCGGCTATTCCACTACAAGCAGAAATGCCTCAATACGAGGACAGTTGCAGAACGGCATCAGCTGCACAGCCAATATTTCCAGACTGTGCGAGAAATTCGCGAAAGATTTATCTCGGAATGCAATCAGCGAATATATAATCTACAAAGGGGTCGACGGCAGTTAGGCATGGATGAAACTGAGTATGCCTACTCATTCCCGGAGAAAAGGTCTCAACAAGTCCAATACCAAACCGCGTACAATCTCGAGGTGTCAATTCTTTCTGGCGTTGCCAAGTACGTTGGCTTCCCAGCGGCACCAGATATCTCTTCTGCGCGGCCTTCGGATATCGATGATGATCTTCGCGCGATGAAGGTGAGCTACTACGTTGGTGGGTCGTGAGGCAAAGAGCTTATATAGTTGGCTTAGATTCCTACTCGACCCGCACCTCCGGCCTATGTTCGACAATACAACAGACCTACTAGAGAGGATGAGGCAGCTGCCGAAGAGCAGTTCATTGAGCAAACACCATGGGCGAATCCGCAGCATCCCGCTCATCACCAGTCTCACTACCAAGGCATTGCCGTTGCGCCACCTCGGACAGTAAGCCAAAATTACCACACACCGGTCGCTCAGCGAAGAATGGTAGATGTTGGTGCGCCAAACGGTTCTGCTTCTACTATTGACATGTTGTCAAATACTCCATCTTCAGCAGTAGCACCCGGCCAAGCAGCACAGGATCAGGCCCATCAAATCAACGAAGCGGATTCTCCCGTGCTGCCAATGAAGCGACATCCCATTTATTCAGAGGGAAACGTTGCTGCGGATGAACGCCGAACACTCATTGACATTCCCGGGAGCCAGTCACAAAACATTTCATCGCTAGCACGAGAATCGTACTCAAGTACTCACCATTTATTCTCTCCTCCGGCCGCAACACACACAGATAATGGTAAAGACGAACACGAAACTTCACGGGGCGTTTCCGTAGGCAGCCGTTGGAGTGGGAGTGGAATGCGTCACCTCACCGCTGCAGCATCACCACCCGCTCGCACACAAGAACAGTCTGTTCCTACATCCGTGCCATCCAGGAACGACCCGAGCAAGACACCACTCTCACAGCGAGGCGGTCTAGGAGCTGTCAGCGTAGGCAGTGGAGATTTGCTTTTTGGGCGGTAGTGCCCGCCCATGCTAACGACTGATTACTGTACTTTTATTGATGATCTTATCACCTCTCTGCGGGCCCTGCCGGATGATTTACAGGTTGGGCTATTGGCGTTTTTGGATGAGATGGGTCGGCAGACACGTCCATCAATCGGATAATAGGCCTCATAGGCTCCTAATTTTCTGTGTTGATAGATACCCGTGGGTGGAACTTTTGGTTTTTAAGTGCATCATGGCTGTCTCTTCTCCCGTCGCTCTTTTGGAGCTCTTTTCTTTAGACTTGGACCACGATGATCATTGTATGATCTGATGAGAGGCATTGCGAATCGGATCTTTGCATCTGCGATATTCTCGAGGGAGGGTCTGCGGACTGGCTGAGCAGGCTGCTTGTTTCTAGATACCTATTTGACTTTATTTTGATGCTTGGAGGCTGAACTGATTGTGCTCTGTGATGGTGAAGCAGCACAAGGTTGTTTTTAGCTTGCGTCAGCTCACTATCATCTGTCTATCAAACATTCCAAAGTCTTATGATATCATTGAATTGTGACTACTGGTTGACCCATGCAGGGTTTGCAACCGGGCCTCCCGAGGCCACATTGCGGCAGGAGAAAGGTGGCACACTAAAGCAAGGCACATTGTTTCAACGTTCTTAAACTAAGGCTACTATTTTGTATGCGTAGTAGGTCAGAGAACTCCCGCGAATTCCCTCACTACAGCCATATCAAAGCCAGCATCTCAACACCCATCGATTCGAGTGTCGCTATAGATAGCTCTATCATACCCATCCTCAGCCTTCGGCCATGCTTCAACGACACATCCTTCTTCACCATCCCCAAGACTTGTCGAGGCACCGATCTGGCTTCTTGTGATTGACGCAGCCCCCAAGTACATGTACGAGTTGAATTCAGTCAAACGCCTCCGCCAGGTCCCTTTGACGCACAAGTACAACCCACCTTCCTTTAAATGTTTCTAGGGTCTTGGTTGGTATCTCCAGCAAGGCTCCAGGCCGAGTTGTGAACTCTGGCGCTCTAGGAGAGCGCAATATCATTATTACGTAGGTTGACTGCTTCGCGGAGAGGACAGATGCGAGACCAGGATTTTCTGATAGAGCATAACTCATCGAGGACCACCAGGTCTAGAAATCGGCATGTTTGGCGTTCTCGCCAGTGGTCGCCCCCCACGAAGCTCCAAAAGGCCTTGAACAAAACACCATTTGCCAAGACTATATTTCAATTAATTGTTAACGGGAGGAGGGTCTTTTTTTAAAGCTAGGGTCAGCACGGGCTCTTTCTACTGTTACGCCTCCTGCCAGTCTATGCTCTCAATACAGCTGTTCACCTTACTCTCTCTCCTGCTTGCTTGGTAAGGCTATAGAATAGTATCGAATTTCCTACACAAATGTCCTTACTCTCGTTTCGCTCGTCCTTGCCCTCTCGTACCCTCTCGTCATTTATGATTGAAGTACCCCTGAGGCATTCTTCCGAATGGTCTGCCTTACATTCCCCACATTCTTGACCTCTCATCGTTGTAAGGGAAACGGGTCAAAATAGAGCAGTGTAGATGAAATCGATAGAGTAACAGTCTGATATCTCCAAGAAAAGAGACGGATCGCTACCGCCCAAGCGGGGTAGCGCTTCAATAACGATATAGTAAAACTAGTAGCTCCGCCTTATCGTGGCTAGATTTGGGATAGGGGCGGCAGCTTGAGCGCTTTCAGGGCCGTTCTGGGCATTGGTGGACGAAATTCACCAAGTAAGACTTACCGCAACTCTGTGTCAGTCCATAAAATTTGAATGCTCAAATGTACGTACACCTCCGCCTCATCTCCTCCAAAACCCGGAAGCTCACTCCAGCCGCCGTATTCCGATAGCGCAGTTCGTTCCCATACAATGCTTTGCGATGTCTCCGTTCCGTGGCTTGGGAAGTGTACTAGCATTTCAGCTCTGCATCCGCTGGATATGCCATGCTAACTGGGGCCTTGCAATATTAGCATTGGCATCAAAAACAGAGAAGAAACCGAGCAAGGAAGAGCGCGGTGGTGGAGATGGGGCGCATCACTACTTGGTTTGATGCTGGCTTTGGAGGAAGTTGACGGCTCTTAGGTGCCGTACGTGCATCTGGTGGATCGTCTCTCCTCCCTCAACCCATCACCTTGAAAGGTTGGACCTTTTACAATCCCAGGCCCAGGAAGTCCCGACGAATCCCATGGAAGGAAACACCGCCGCAGGTTTTAGGTGGCTCAGAACCACCGGAGATTATCAGATCTTCCAGGGTAGAGTGATAAACTCCCCAACCTTTTGGCGATGAGAAGAGGAATTGAGGGCATGACAAGAGCACTCGGAGATGATATATGTGGGAGAATAGGTGCGTTAGTTCTAAAAAGGCAAAATTGGACGGCTGGTTTAACAGCTCATTCACAGCTGCTTTCCTAGCCCTCATTGGTGAGTTCATGATAGCGAAGTCATCCTATCATTCATGTTCTTGCCTTTTGAATATATACACGCACTTCCACTCAGACACTCGCGGAAGGGAAACCTGTGCATTTATTTGCGACAACCAAGAGCAACCCCAAGTATAATGGAGTAGGGGAGAAGAGTGTTTGTCGTTGGGTGCTCGTAGTTACGGGAAGTACGCAATTTGGACTGATGCTCATGGCTGCGTGCTCTTGACTCCAAAACAGCCCAGAGCCGGGATCAAATGTTTTGGGGAAATAACCGATGGAGCACACGACTAGCGAGGGAGAGTGAGACCTGCTAGCCATCTTGGAATTGATTGACGATGAATATTATCGCGGATTAGGATGGTAATGGCAAACGGGGTTGTTCGAACGTTCTGAAGACCTCTATGGTAGCTCGGCCCTGATGACCTCCGTCATCTCAGCCTGCTGCCATAAGGAAACCGCAAGGCCCTCTTCCCTAATAGAGCTCCACTACAGACCACATGCTGAAGCACAACCATGGCAAAATGGCACATTCTTTTCGATTTTTTCTCTCACCATGTGGGACTCTCCTTTCTCACCTTTTCCTGTTAAACGACCTGCTTAATCGTCTGTGGTCTGAGCTAGTGCAGATAGAGGTGCGCGCTGCTGAAGAAAGGTTAAAGGGACAGTATTATACACCTGCCTACTCGCAAGAGGCGTGCTGCAAGTGAGCAAATCTGCTGAACCGGCCTCGGGAACCGGCACATGGAATCAGTCTAATCGTGAAGTGAATGTGCAGCCGGTGAATGAAGATTTATGCGGCGCTACTCTGGTACACCCTCCGCCTCCCCGCCGCAAGGCTGGGCAATTCAGGATTGATTTTGTAGGGGGCTGACATCGGGAACATTCGTCCAGAGCTCGAGGTCTTTAAATATCCTACTCGTATCCTTTCTTTACACTTCTCTCTTTGCACTTCGCCTGCGACACCACTGAGTTCTCGGTCAAGACTAATCCGACATTCCCTGGCTATGGATAATCCAGAACATGGAGAGAGTCTGGTTGATGTGTTTGCAGTGTCTACAACAGATCCGATGTGTGGCCCATATGGAAGGTTCAGTCATGCCTGCTTGCAAGCTGGTAGAAGATATTTCGTATCTCATGGGGAGCCCAGAGCGAAGCTGATGGTGTCGGGATGCGGTGATGAGTCCGACATCGTTTCGAAGTAATGCGGCCGATCGCTATTTTATGCTTCTGATCTTCATCAGCAGTTAATTACTAGTGATAGTCCTGGAGATGCCTAACCACTTGTCGTAAGCACTACTCGTGGGCAGTTGTCCAGGCTAAATTCAAAATGGGGCGGATGCAAGGAACACCAACTCCGGCGTATGGGGCGTCGTCCTTATTCTTTAATGGTCTCAAACACACATTGCTCTTTGTTCTTTCATATCTTTTTGTTCCCGAAAGCAAGTCCGAAACGTTGAGAAGACACAGGTAGCGGCAGTCCGATGGAGGTTTACATACCCAAGCGCCAAAGCGGAAGAACAGTTCTAATCCAGCGTAGCCCTTGAAGCGCCGTCTTCTAATTCTCCGCGTGTTGCTATGAATTATCAGAGCTCTCAAAACATTTCACCTTACACTCACGCACCCCTACCACAACCCTAGCCAGGTGAGCTCAAAGAACCATAACGCCAAGCAACCCGATTTCCACAACGGCAATATCTCCGTTGCAAGTTTAGACCTAGAAATTTTCAGAGGCGTAGGCGGTGCTAACTTAGTAAGCTCATTTACGGCCTTTTGAGCGCATGCTATTATTCACTGTGTGCCCAATAGGGCGCCGGACGTCCTTGATGAGTATGCCCTTTCCCGTTAACATTGAAATGTGAAGATGTCTTCACACCTAGTAATCCCAACCAGCAACCGCGACTCCGACGCGCTACGCGGCGAGCAGATCTATCGATCCCCATACGGATATAGCGATCCAGTTACCAGGCAGAAAGATGTAAGATACACGTATCGGTCCATCCAACCATCCCATCTCATCCCATCCTCTCCGTCTCAGCCCCACCAACCCCTGAAATCCTCAATCCCCAAGACTCCGCAGCTTCTAAATCACTGCACCAATGTCCCATCACACATCCAAAACCCGCACCCTAAATCTCACGCCTCCACCTCACCATCCTTCCCAGCTTGCAAACTTAAACTCTCCAGCACACGCTCGACGGGCTCCGCTACCTGCTCCTGCCCGAGACTAGGTGTGACTTGTCCGGCAATTGTGTTTGCAGCAGCGACTTCGTCAGCATTAGGATCGCGGGGGATGTCGACGAGGACGGCAGGGTCGCGGCTTCGGGAGGAGAGGAGGGCAGCTCGTTTCTGTGGGAGCAAATTAGAGGTGTTAGTAGGGTGGTTTGAGTCGAGAGGGGGGAAGGAGGACTGGGACTAGAGTCGATAGAGGAGAGGGGAGACGGTGCCGGAGTGATGTAACAAGCTTCACCGTCCAACATCAAGCATCCTGCAACCGAACTCACTATGATCCAAAATCAAGAAAAATGAAAAAAGCCACACACCTCCCTCTCCCTAGTACCTTCCCCTCGAATCCCACTCAACTCCTCCATAACCTGATCCCCAAGATCTGGACTAAACATCTTACTACCATCCTGCCCCTCTTTTCCCACCTTATGCCCCTTCCCCTTCCCCTCCACTAAAGCCTCCCCATCCAACTCAACCGGCTGAGTATTGATCGCTGGCGTCGCGGTCGAGATGAATGCCTGTGCGGGTGCTACGGCGGGGGATGTGCGGTGCGGGAAGCTGCCTGTGCGGGCGACGGGGGAGATGGGTGGGGGGATGTCGGAGGCGTTTGTGTTTGCAGAGGCGTCGGTGATGGTGTCGGTGGTAGTGTCGGTGGTGAGAGTGAGGGGTGTGAGGCCCGCGGGGGCGGAGTCGGCTGTGCTCATGGTTGCTTGATGATGGATGGTAGCGGGAGGTGTGAGTTGCTGGATGAATGATAAGGTTATATAAGCTGGTTCCGGATGCTATAAGGTGGTACTTTGGGGCTTCTCGTTCAGCTGCGTCGCGCGTGCGAGGCTGTCGGCGGTGGGTAGTTGTGTGAGAATGAAGGTATCTCAACCAGGCACTCGCAGCGTCCTTGAAGTAAACAGTGCGATTTTCTTTCCCGCTATTCAACCTTGTTTCAGCCTCAGATCGCAGCGGCTCCTCTTAAATATCCTGAACAGCAAGCGGGCTGGGTGCTAGTTTCTGAGTGTTGGGCAGCAGACTGGGGCTGAGAGCTGCTCCTGTCTCACCTGTGTAGCTGATTGCTCGGTAGGTAGATAGACTATTGATATCTGCAGCTGAAATCTTTCCGTCGCTACTGCCTGGATATGGAATAGAATAGAACAATGGATGTAGTATTCGTTAACGAGTCTATAAAGGGTTATATTAATGTGCTGGCCCACAGTGGTGTTGTGTTGCTGTCCACTCTGTCTCCCGACAAGCGCCCGCCATGGAGGGGTAGCGGGGCTGTGCAAATGCGTGCATGTGATGCCGTAGGGAGGATATTTGGGGGCTAAAACTACAGCCTCATATAATCTGACAGCACCTTGGCAGCTGTCACGCTTTCTGACAGACTATAGATATATTCTACATACAAGCCCAAGCCTATACAAGCTTCAAAGGCCTAAATCGTACCATTTCTTGCAGAGCAGAGAAGTATCTCCAATAAAGAACCCCAACACCAGGACCCCAAATCATCTTCGCTGGCATATATAGTTCAAAAGAACTCCTTCAGCAACCAATAAACCATACCCTCATTAGATATATAACAGCTCTGCTTTTGATACCCATCACTCAAAATTTCAGGCCAATATTTAGATCAAACCGTCGAATTTTTGAACAGTTCCTAGGAGGGAAGACAGGTTACTATCCGTTCTGATTTCACATTAAGCCTCGGGGAGGCATGCTTACACTCATAAAAATCCCGCCGCTGCCTGAAAAGGCATTGCTCTGCCCCCCACCTTGCTGCTGCTGCTGCTGCTGCTGCTGCTGCCGCTCTTGTATATTAGAGATTCCGTTTGTCTGCTCATGCTGCATAGGTGTCGGCATATTTGCCATGTCTATAGGCCACATATGATTCGTTGATTCCATTGTCGGGCCTTGGATGTAAGAATCCCACGCGTCCTGCGTTCAGCATCAGCAACTGCCACAGAACGAATCGAAAGAATGGTTCCGGTATTTACCCAGTCAATATTGTTAGTTGATGGTAGATCCATATTCTGGAAGCCTAAACTAGGACCAAATAACGAAGAGAACAGACTCGGCGCATTCTCTGGCGCAGAGTTGCCGATCCCACCACCATACTGCGGCGTCAAACCAGAAGACTGTTGCGGCTGCGACATATCGTTTAGAATATTGCACATTGAAGCCGGATATGGTCGATTATCGAACATGTTTGCCGAATTGGGAGTCAGCGCTCCCGTACTCAGCATGCCCAACGTCATAGCAGCCGAGTGTTCTGGCGCCACATTCGGATCATCCATGACGCCGTTTGTCTGAAATGATGCAGCTGCAGCTCCAAAATTTTGTTGTGCTTGCCGCATGGCTTGATGCTGCTTCAGCTGCTTCAGCATCGCTGTGAGGGTACCTTTCGCTTTGTATGCTTCCATGGAGTGATCCTTCAGAGCATCCCAGATTCCAACTGCTCTCTCGATAGCCGCCATCATTTCGTCCCGTCGATCGTGAGACCAGACGTATATATCTCCTTGGGGGAATCGTCCGGACCTTTCCGATTCGGCAGTATGATATAGATCCAACGCGACAATCATTCCAGCAAGTAGGAAATCAACCGTCGTAAGTGATGATATAAACCACTTTACACTCCGCAATCGCCCTCCTGGTCTGCATTCGTTGTGCAATGTAGCTTGGTGAGATAGCATGGTCAATGAAGCGTCAATACAGGTCCTCCGAGAATAAGCAAACCGGGAATTCTCCCGAGACGGTGCGAGAAATTTCCGGTGAAGCACGCACAAGCTCTTTAGAAACAGGAGGTCCAGCGTAAATCGTTGCATGATCAGTGTTGATGTGTCTCGCGCTGATTCTTCTATAGTTCGAAGTTTGAGATGAGGCGCCGTATTATCGTGTAGCTCTCGCAATGCCTGATCAAGCTTCATTATCTCTTCGTATGACGTGCAGGTAAAGGCTTGAGTCAGCTCCACAACCTCGCCGAACATATTAACTAGGCGAGTCTTGTTGATCAGATAAGATACAGGTGTAGCCTCCGTGTCGGGCCTGGACTGCGGAAGCACTTTCATATCCTCGTGGAGCTCATCATCAAATATGTTCCGTGGGACATCTGAGTTGGTATCTCGGGTGCGAACAATGGGCGGCAACCCGGCTTGTGCCGAGAAGAGTAGATCTGAAAATCGAACGACTGACCAAACTCGACGGCGCATTTCGCCCTGGAACGGGGTAATAGCAGGATAAGGGGCTGGGTCGCGATGGTAGCCCATGCGCATAGCAAGCCGTACGATAATACCGATACTGATAAGTACGCCAACCTCAGCGTCTCTGCTTCTAGCATAGTCAGCATATACGTGAAGAATCAGTGTTTCCAGCATGTGTGTGATGGGCTGTGTGATGTCGGCCATGACCAGACATTGTGCTGTCAATCGTCTGTATTCGCTCGACATTTCCCACGACCTTCCTCGATACTCCGGTGGCTCATCTCCAGCCCTGCTATAGGACTGCAAAGCAATGCACATCATGGCGAAGACCATGCCAAGCCAAATCACGGGAGACTCGTGGGGATTTTGCCAGTGCTGGTCATACTGTAATGAAGTCAGTATAATCCAAAAAAGAAGGAATACAAAAGCTTGAGCTTACCTGCTTCTGAAAGGTGGGTCCATGAATGATATCTGAGCTCGGTTAGACGGATTCTAGAGAGATTGGATGAGAGCAACTTACGGATTCCAGGGTCGTAAGTGTTAAAATAACGAGAAACAAGTATGTCAGCCGTGGGTTTCTGTGGAAATGCAGAAAGAATCTCTGCTACAGAACCAGGTTTCTGGGCTCCAAAGAGAAATGCGGTTCCTGGGCTGAACTCGTCCGTGTGAGTAGCTTTATATTTCCGCAACTGTTCTTCATACTGCTTCTTATGCTCTTGAAAGTAACTCTTTACTTCAGAAATCTGCATTGAATGTCAGCTTATATTACCAAAGGCATTGCAAAGAGCACATACCTCGCCCAAGATGGCATACCAATGTGCTTCGGAGGCAAATACTGCCTTGTTGTTATCCACCTTCATGACTCCAATAGATTTGGCGACCTGTTCAACCTCACTATCTTCGCCCTCGTCTTCCTCTTTGATCGAGTCTGGTCCACTGATCTCATATGGATGTTCGGCGGAACCGCCATTCATGCTTCCTGCAATAGCAGCAGCTGCCGCGGTCGGTCCTGCGCTCTGAGCGCCATTGGTCATTAATGAAAGAACCAGTCCTTCTAGACGGTCAATGCGATTTTGCATGTCATCAGGCGAATTTGAAGAGCTAGTGCTGGAAGAGCTCTTCTTGCGACTGCTCGGTGTTGCGTACGTACATGAGCCCGTATCACCTCTCTTGGTGCAGTTATCACATGGGTGACCACGATTACATTTCAACCTGCATGACATATCAGACAAATATTATCCTCTTTAAATACCGGATAACATACTTCCGATGTCTGCAAGGCCCACATGAGAGTGGGACTCTATTCCTTTTCCGTACAACACGGTATTGTGCATCAGGAGGAGACTGTCCGGCACTGGAAGATGTTGTGGATGGCGGTGTTGGAGTCATTGTGGCTGAGGCTGCTTTTTCGATGTATGTCACGGAGGGATCGGACTTTAGTATGCAAAGTCCGTGAATGATAGAGGATAGTCCAAGCGGAGACAAGGGATGCGAGGGGCGGATTGGAGAGTATGACGGCCAAGAGGTTAGCTGCAAGAAGGCTTGAAGACTGGCTTCGTGTTCCAGGAAGGACTACTGCAGGCGGTCGTGTCGACCCTGTGGTGCTGACCACGGCGGTCTTAAATCAACCGGAGGACGGCGTATCTCCAGCGCCAAGTCAATCGGTCAGAATCCTTAAGACTGACGCTCCCTGGTAGAGCGCAGCTAATTGAGCTACGGTTTTGTCCACGTTGTCTCTCTTCCACCGTAAACCGTCAGTCTTCCTAGTATGGCCCACGTAAATATCCTTTCGAGTATTGCGACGAAGTCTCGAAACGAATTGCAAGGAATACGCGAGATAAAGAGTCGAACAGCCTAGGCAGTCCCTCACGGTGTTTGGTCGTACGATATCAAGCGGACAAGTGGGAGCGAAATCGGTGGCTGGTCGGGAGTCTCCCGACTACTGGCCACTACTTAGGCCAGAAGGTAAGCAGTGTAGCAGAGATTGCTGAGAGTATTTCGAACGGCTGATAGACTATTGGGTCAGCTTTGTGGGAGGAGAGTGAGGATTACGATTAGGTACCTGGCGCGAATCCTGCCGTAACCGCAATGCCTCTTCGACTTATCTTATGCCGATAAAGTAGGAACTGTGCTCTCACGACAGAGGATTAGGCGTCGCACAACACAATGGATGCGGAATGGTATAGATAGATGGTTGCGCGACTCTGCAGTGGCAGGTAGTGGAGGTTTAATGGGCGAGGAGAATCAGAATCCTTTCTGTCCAACGGACGAGGTCATCGACCAACGGCACCACCTTCGTCTTTAACTCCGTCAGTCGCCAAGCTATTCAGCCTTACTCTCTCTTCAACCCCTAGCTTATCTTACTAATTTCGTGCTTGACCGTTGACTCATACGTGCAGAGTGGGGATAGTTGAGGGACTTCGCGGCAAATATTCTGTAACCGTCAAATTCTGATGAGGACTTGGGCGTTCGTCTGCTGTCCCTCATCTTTTCTTTCAGAGTCGCTTCGAACGATGCCACGCCACACACCTCATCCCACCAACACGCGGCCGTTTTTGCATTGACAGCGAGTGACATCCATGGACGAAGGCTGTCATTATGTACGATGATACTTCTTAAAAGTTATCGATGAATACTCTATGAGTACCGATGTTCTTGAAGCTTTGATATCGCCGCCAACTCTTTCGCTCTGTTAAGCCAATAAGAATGTCTTGGTGAGGGGTCACTATACTTCGAAGAAGCAAGAAACCCTTGGTTACCATCATCATAACATAATCAGGCGCAGAGGAGCTCAGTTTAGCTGATGAATTCGGCGTTGCCTATATTGCTGACTGCTACTTTCAATCCCAAGCTCCGGACATTACTATTCACTACACGGCCGTGGAAATCTCACTAGTCCAAGGGTCCATTTTCTGTTTCGTACCATCCCATCGAAATACGCCTCCCGCTCCGACATTATATCGATAGTAATTCTCCGTTCCGCCTTTGACAAGTACCTTCCTGAACGTAATGTTGATTCGACCTTTCTCGCTCTCTCCGCCCTTCCTCTTTGGAATACTGTGCAGCCAGTTGGCTTGTGTCGGACCACGCATAAGTATCATATCACCAGATGCCAGTTGTATTTTGAGTGGCTTTGCCTCTGGTTTGACAGAATCAGTCATTAACGGAGGCATAGGCTTATGTTTCAAGACAAAATCTCTCTTTGCACCGAGCGAGAATGACGCTATGGTGGGATTTGGACCCAGAAATTGTTCATCGTCGCTGTGATAGGATATGCTGTCGTTGCCGCTGGCATAGTAGTTGACCAGACAGGAATTGAACGTCTCTCCGGTGGTACCTTCGGTAATGTTTCGTAAAACTTCAAGACATTCTGGTACTGGCCTCGGCTTGCACTGGTATCGGTCTTTTGGAATAGGCAGTTGAGTCTTGCTGTCTAGCAAAGATCCATCTGCTCCGAAACAAGAAGTTTCATCGACACCGAACACGGTAGTGAATCGCGGAGTGTAGACTTGTGTGTCAACAGGGCCTCGTTTGATGGTGTACTGAACTCGGTAAAAGAAAAGCTCCTGTCTGAGGAAATTGAAAAGGTCCTTTTGCACGGCTTTTGGAATATGCGGCTGGAAGTACAGAAGATCAAGATCGGGCTGGTCGTCAATTGCTTTGCCTTCAGTTGCCGGAGCGAATGCAAGCGCATCTATGATTGCTAAGGGGAGATGTGGAACAGGACATGGATACGTTGGATGAAGGGAGGTTTCTTTTGAGGCTTCAATCTTGGGCCTTTTGGCTTCGGCCGGCTTGAAGAAGCCATGCAGTGTTCTTTTCTTCGCCATGGAGGTTTTCTGGCTTGGTGTAGCACAGCTCTGCATTCCACGCGTCCGCCGAGACTTTGGACGCGTTCACCCAGAGTCTATGACGTCAGTGGCATGCAGCTTTAAAGCCGCTGGAAACCGTACAGTAACAACAAATAGCTCTGTCAAGAACAAGTAAAATCAGAATTGCAACATTCTCCTCAAACTTATTTCACTCCAGGTCACTAGCACGTTGACTGGAATATCAGACATTAAATCTTCTGCAATTCAAGATGGCTTATATATTTCCAATTTAGGCGTAGCGTTCTTCTCAAATCTTTCCTAGATAGAACATCACCTGCACGGGACAGAAAGACTACGCGCACCAGCCGATGAATGTTGGACAAACAAGTTTTGGTCCATCTCGCCGCAATTATTCGCTGATCCTTACCCCTTTACTGTATCATCATGGCTATTTCCATCAGGTTCTGCCTCATCTCATGTAAGGCGCAGGCGGCACATGCAGAATCCCGCCAGATTACTTCTACAAAACTGCCACGTTCATCGTTGAACGGCCTCATTTACATCTACGGTTTTGCACCTTTCCATTGCTGTTAAGCTGTTGTAATATGCGACATTGACTCCTTGATCAAACTTCATTACCGCGATTCGGCACGATACAATGCTCGTTCCACACTATTTTCGTCGACAAAATTGCCCTAGCGGAACGCAGTACTATAAGTGTAGCTCTAATGGATTTAGTGGGTGCTGCTCTGTTGACCCGTGTGAC
This sequence comes from Lepidopterella palustris CBS 459.81, assembly GCA_001692735.1. Lineage (NCBI taxonomy): Eukaryota > Fungi > Ascomycota > Dothideomycetes > Mytilinidiales > Argynnaceae > Lepidopterella > Lepidopterella palustris. Next base: position 4,813 of record KV745114.1, on the reverse strand, counting down.
TTGACTGCATGTCCGAACAATTCCCCGATACCAAGTATGTACTCGTCTTTCTCGTAACACCCATCAGTCGTCGTAAGCGCTGGTAATACCATGGCGAGCTCTCCTTGAAGCATCAACTCTCAGCCCATGGCTCTTCCATTTGGGAGTTTTCCATCATTGCATTCGGTCATGGACCTAAGCCAAATTGAAGACTTTACAACCTCATTCACCAATTCTATACCATTCCTCCAAGCGACTCAAAGTCCCGCATCTACAACACCATCAGAGTCAACAGCATCTGCACAAGTATCGTCTTCCCCAACCACAATATCTTCTATCAATGCATCGTCTTCTATCAATGTGTCGGCAGCTCCTACGCTGTCGAGCGCAGCACCCACTTTATTAGTCGACCCAGAATCGTCCACGGTCCCCACCCAACGAACCCTTCTGACGTCGTATGCCACTTCATCCTCTCCTACAACTCTAGCATCACCATCCTACGAATCAAAATCGGTATCGAAGGCGACGATAGTTGGCGGAGTAATAGGCGGATCCGCAGCAGTTCTACTGGCATTCTTGCTGCTACTCTTTTTGCGCCGAAGAACACGCGAACAGCAACGCCGCGCTGCGACAATCCAACCCTCCTTCTCTCCTCACGAAGAAGGCATCTCTGCTCATCTCGGTGCCGGCATTTTAAGTAAGTTGTATGGATGTGAAACCGGCGCAACAGGCATTTTGATCCAACAATAAACGCACAAAACCGCCCCCAACATTCTATTCCAGTGTGTTTGTCTCAAATTTTCAAGGCATTAACTTTCTTCTTAACTCCTTTCTACAGTTGCCCCAACCTCGATTAAGACCTTCCATGAACTGGCTCTCTTCCTAGTCCCGTAGCTAATGGTAACAAAGATGACTCAGGTCCCGCGGTCCGCATTCCTAAAAACCAAAATCAAGACTCAATTGCGGATTCCGAAACAGCAGTAACACCATTCCACGCCGACGAGAAAGCAAGGCTCAACAACGTTTCAGAAGACCCAGTACCACAACTGGACGGCACTCCAATACTCCCGACGTTAGAAATGGCTGGCTCAAACCCGGACCCGATTGGCAAAATGCCTGAATTACCAGCCTACTCAACCTCGAAACGTGTTTCTGATGCTTCGCAGGCTGGTAAGAAAACGGCCAGGACTGTGCCGAAAGGCGGTCAGAATACGGATGATGTCGCGCATGTCATGAGCTGGACGAAATACGATGGACCGAAAACTCGGACGGCTTCGGCGAGGCTGTCGTATCCACATATTGGGCCGGACATGTCGATTGGAGTGTGGAGTAGTATGGGGGATTCCGCAGCTAAGGTGAATAATGCAGCGGAAACCAAAGACTGAGCGTGATGCAGCAGGTTCGGGCTTTTGTTTCGAGGTGCTTCTTCAGCATGGGTTTTTAACTACCAGGCGGGCTGTGAGTAGGTAGGAGCCGCTCGCCAAATGGCTGGGTGCGTGGAAAATACATTACACCTTTCCTATGCCGTAGGGAATGTGTAATGGACCAAGAGCGGGTCGAATAGTATTAGGTTTCCCACCTTGTTTTGAGATTCCCTGAGTTGCTGCTGATTCTACAATGCATGGACCATTTTAATACAGACTCTTTTCTCACACGTCCAAATTCCATCCTTTACCTAGACCACCTAACATACCAAAATCGTTCAAAGTATTTCGGGCGCATATCGTTTATCAAGGCCCAAATTCACACCGGAGGACGCCAATCCCTCCGGGGAAACCCGAAATGAATTACTCGAGGGAGCGTAGATCTCAGTGCTTCTATCTCCAATCCGACTGTGTATAGATATGTGGAATTCGCGTAGTTTAGGCGACCCGACGCAAGCCTGATGCAAGACAAATTGTGCATTGCCAAATGGCCAAGCTCATTAGGGGCTTCCATGGCCTATAGGACACGTGATGGAAAATACCGCTGAAAATCGCCTAGAAACTAGTTCCCCAAGTCATTATTTACGCCGGAAATAGCCCTCCTTTGAAGGTCCAATGTGAGATATGCATTATTGGATGGGCCAAGCTTGTCGAGGACCTTTAGCGTCTATTAGGAAAGCAGTAGACCCACCTTGAACGCCTTAAAGTGGCTTGGCAAGTTTCCTCTACACGGAAATGGTGTGCTTAGAAAGGCTTAACTAGTTGCTCACGCGAGAAGGCTTATTTTAGACAGCAAGGAAAATATACTTTGTATTCGAAATAAACGTGCAGTAGCTAGAGGTATAGTACATAGATCTAGGGCATACCGTCGGAAAACGCAACACTACTCCTCAAACGGCGGACTCCGTCCAAGAACACTACTAAGAGGCTGCAAGGGAAGAGCGCGAGCGAGCGAGAACTATATCACAATCTAAATTAACGAATTGCGTCTTAGTCGCACGGGGTAAAAGTCGGTAAGGCACTACAGTATCACTTTTTAGCCTCTTCGTTGTGTTGGGGTTTTCGAGCCACGTTTATAGCCAGTTGTCAGACTGCTTCGCGATACGACTCAAACAAAGAGGAATTTGCTTACTTCGAGAAGAAGAGGCAGCAGTTGGGCCGGTGGAAGAGACGCGGGCACAAGAAGGCGGGAAGGTGGCAGAAGAAGAGAGCAAGAAGGCGAGAGCGGCATGTGAGCGCTCTGGAGAGCAGTGAAGGGGACAACGAGAGGTACCAGATGGGAGGCTAGAGGATGGGGTGGTGGCGGGAGGCGCGGACAGAATTGCTGGTTCTCCCTGTAAGTATGGTGGCTTTAGTTCTTTCTTGAATGAATCTGGCGCCAGTTTCGAGTTCTGATGTGTGGACGGCTGAAACATCGAACGGTGCCAGGTGTAAATTTGAAGTGGGGTTTGTGTTGGATCCAGTCTAAGCTAGATTCAAGTGCATTGAGATCCGGTGATATTCTAGGGCTCTGTGGCCTCGTCGTGGAGTTATCTTCAAATATCTCTTCACGATTTGTGTCTCTCAAATGACCTTTTGTTCTGGAGTCTTCTATGTTGTAGAAGGCCTTCGCGAGGATCGGTCGAGCCAAGCTTGTCACTGAATACGACGGGTTTTCGAGAGGTTGTGGAAGGTTAATAGCAATCAAGCCTACATCAGGCCATTAAGCGAACTGTAGGCCATCAACAATTGTAACTAGTAAAGATATCCAATGCAGATAGTGCTCAGAACATATGAAGACATTTACGTCAACCTATCTCTAGATTCATAAGTAAACAAACTGAGGGCGAAGAGTTGTCGGCTACCACACTTCAGCTCTATTAATGCCACCGTTTCAGCGACGTATTGGTATATAGATAGGGGTCTCGGCTGAATTCCATGTTTGCATCAGCTTCCTTCCAGCTGACAGGAGTGGAGGATGCGGACGACGTTTTGAAGGATTGGGATATGTAGAAAGCGCCTCTTAGCCTTAATAATACGGCACTCTGTTGAGAAGTGATCGTTTGGGGATTGTGATACAGATTGGAAGGAGGTATCATAAAAGGTACTTACATTGCAGATTCTAGGGCCTAACAGAAGGAGTAATGAGTACCTGCACACCAAACATCGATCACCCATAGCACCTCCCGGAGGTAACCCCACTTAATACGGCAACGACATTCATATCTACAGTCTTGAAACACTTATCTTGGAAACGCGTCTGTAATGGAAGCAGTCAGATTAGTATTGCCGAACTGGCCCCATTTCCGCGAAGACACTGCTCCCGATAGATATTGAGGCCAGAGACCTTTACATCACAAGGATAGAGACAGATATCAGGGTGTTGCAGATGGGAGCTTTGACTTCTACGTTGTTAGAATTAGCGATAATCACCAGCGATAACCACCTCAATACCAAGTGGAAACGCTTGCTTTCGAGAATGGACTCTATTTGTGTGACAACTGTGCGTGCTTACATGATCGAGGCTTGCATGGCTGAAATGGTGAGGAGACTTCACTTTGGGAGGTGCGATGGGTTTTTAGCGCTGTTTCATCAAGAGCCGAAACGTTCCAATGCCAGTGCCTGCTATGGAATTTCTCAATGACTTCCCGTCCATGCTGAGTGCCCTACAATAGAAACAAACAATACCACAATCTACATTCCCAGACCTCCGACCGTAACAATGGCTGACTGGATAGGGTTAGGGATTGTGATTTACTTATCAATGCACCCAATTGCCGGGATTATCCTCGTTCTCCAATTCGGCATCCTTTTGCTGTCCTTCTAGGAAATGATCTAGAAGTTCTGGGTGTAAAGAAATACAAATTCTACGAACACGCTATCCGTCCCGTTTTTTTGGCAATTGATCACCGTTCATCCCCACAATGGTCTCTTTATATGTGCGTAGCATTTTCTAGCCCAAATGCCTTCACTAGTGAACAGATACTGATATTCAAGCTTTAGGAATTGACACGGTCTGATGTAAGCTTAACTGCTGTTGACCTCTTGTGATTCTCACCTTGCCGTCGTCGGCCAACCCAGTAGGGATGGCTGTGCGGGAGAGACGGGAGAGACGCGAGAGATGGCAGAGAGGGAACTTCCAGGGATGCGGGGCTTGTGGTTCGGAAGTAGAAATTCAGAGCCCGAAAATCACAGTCCCGGCGCGCTTAGCCCCCAGCCACAGAGCACCGCCCACGCACGGGCCCTGCCGCCCCAACACCGCCAGGACAGAGGTTACCGTAGCATAGATGGTAGTAAATAGAGATATTTACCTAGCAAATAGAAGGTTTTTTATAATAATATACTAGGTTGGACTATAGCAATATTTAATAGTATTAATTTCTAAGCGGGAGGGTGCCAAAGAACTAGATAAAGTAAGTTCTATATTTATG